>VXBO01012426.1:42345-84076 GCA_013400135.1 Rhinoptilus africanus
TCCATCCCCCTCCCTCTTCTCCTCCTCCTCCTCCTCATCCCGCGGCTTTGCTTCTGTCAGGGAACGGCAAAAGCGAATTTATTTCGGTGTAAAACAGCGAAAATGCGGCTGACACGCTCCTCCGTGTCCTCCTTTTGCTTCATCTCTCTCGATGGCGCCCGAGCAACAAATCCACCTGCTCCTCTCGTTTAAAAAAAAAAAAAAAGAAATAATTAACTAAATCTTCAGCTCCTGGTGTACTCCTCGGCACAGATGCGTTAGTTTTGCAGTCTGAAGAGTGTTTAAACCAAGGCTTGGGAGCCTTTAAGTGTAAACAGTACCTGATTAATAATGCCAAGCTGTTTAAATATTTAAGATCGTAGTGTGCTTCAGCCCAGTCAATAAGGCTCTTCCATATTGACAAGTACGCTGTGAAAGGAATGCTATTTCTTTGCTGTCCGTATAGTTAGATAAAACAATGGGAAATGTGATGTGTAACTCTACAGTGGGACCTATAGATCATGGTAAGACACTCTTTTATCCAAAAAATGTCCAGCTTTTCACTGTTTATTCAAAACAGCCTCCTATTGAGTCAAGAAGCCAGTATTAACCACCTGGGTTTCTTCTTTCTGATCTTCCCTGCATTTGAGTGTTTCTTTCTCTGTTTCTGAGTATTAATTAGGAATTGAAATGTATTTTAAGTATATTATGGAAAAGGTAAATGAAGCCTGAAAACTTCATGGCATCACATCTAACAGGTGCACTATTAATCATTTCAACTTCTGCCATAATTTAACATAATCAACTTATGCATAGTAATTATAAAGGGCTGTGTGTAGAATAGGTCACTGTACAACATCAGAAGGCATTTGGACTTCCTTTTCAGGTTGAGCAGCATATATGCCAAGACATGCATCTTCCCAGTATGCTTTGGCAAAGGATATCAGCTGGAAAGAGAAAGATGTTATAGTGGAATATACTATCTAAAAGGACCTAGAAGTCAGAAAACTGACTTGCAGGTGCAGCAGATTTTTTCATATTTGTCTGATCTGTTTGATACTACCATTTGTATGAATGCACCTTGGGCGTTTGTTTAGTTGATGGTTGTCCTTAGTTTTGAATAGAAATTGCAAAGCAAGTGACCAGAGTTGTTAAAGATTTTGATACTGAAGTCTGTGAAAGTTACTTATTTGAATTTCAAAGTACTGTGAAATTCTCTTGGGTGTCTAAAATTAGCTGTCAGACTGTATCAATCCAGAATTGGTAAAGTGGTGTATTCTGAGGCTATTGAACCTAAAGAAGCAAAACCAGAAAGCTGCTTGATGTTGACGGAACTCAGGATCTGTTGAATGGGTTTACATTCTGGGTTGTGCAATGGTGATGTAGCTAAAGGAAAACTGTACAGCTGTGTGACCACATCGGTGACAGGGTAGTGGGTACCAGCTGGTGCTGATGACAGAGCTAACCCCCTCTTGCACAACTCGCAGAATAAATCCGCAATTAATCATACTCATATTGGTATCTTAGTTCTCTATTACTGGCCACAGTGAAAATACTCAAAAGTAATAATGTTCAAGGTGAATGAGATCACCAGTATGAGCCGAAGTGATCATTCCTTATCTTCTTGGAGAAAGCATGATACTTACCACGTACACCACAGCCTGTTTCATAAGAAGGGTTGCAATAAGAAATTTTGGCTTTTTAAAATAGCCTGTATTTTCAGGAAATGAAATAACAGATCCTGTGGATGCTTACTGATATCTTCTGTTAGCTTGTTGTGCTTTGGTGTTTCTCTCTGGTGCTCAAAAAGGTGACAGCAGAAGCTTTAGTAAACAAGTTAGAGTTTCTTGGGGTTAAAGAGATGTCTCTTGATCTGACAGATTTTATTGGTTTGAGGATTACAATTTGAAGTCAGGAAAAGGTAATGCCTGTCTCCCCATTCTTCCTGCTTTAGGGAAATGACTCTCCGTGGTATCTGGACATAAAACATATTGAGTACACTAGGGGTTTGGTATTTTGTTAAGAGATTATTTCACAGCTCAAATAGCTCAATCAGACTAAAAATTAAATCTGTTTTGCCTGCGGCTGTGGAATTGCTTTTAGTCTATAGTTTTATTCAGTTGTCCCAAATCACGCTGAATTGCGATTACTTACCTTCCATTATATTGGAATAGTAGAACTGTGTTGTTCAGTTTTCATTGGATACGTTCATTTTGTTATGTTTTATGAACAGAATTCGTAAAATGTGAAGCTGTACAGAGAAAGTACATCTTGGTAATGTAAGCTGAGGGAATAATGTAGGAGGCTGTCTGCTGGGCAATATGCAATGAATTTGATTTTGCCTTCCTGAGTGGGCTGATAGTATTCAAAAAATTCAGTCATAATTTCTCTGCAGTGATAATTTGTTGCATTTTAAATTGGTGAGTGTGTGTATTGCCTATTCAGTTAGTATTAATGATATTGTAACTTATGCACGTATGAATATTGTAGTGTAAATATAATACTGAGAGAATTTGTAAAGAGTTAATCTTCAGTAATAAGATTAACATGATGCACCATAAGTTTTGTCCTACTGGTTGTTAACCAGGAAACGATAGTTGCAAGCTAGCGATACTGCTTTTTTCCGAGCTACTGGAGGCTGGCTGAGCTTTCAGTTATTTACCTCAATAGAAAACTGAAAGGGAAAAAGTGAACAAAGGAGGTCTGTTTTGCCTGTCCCACTTGCTGGGCTGTTGTCTTTGCCCTTTTCAGTGAAGGAGGGGGTAGAGCTGGGTCAAAGTTGAAGAACACTGAAAAGGAATTCAAGTCTTATATTGAAATGTGAATGATAGCTTAGTTTGAGCACCAAATGCATTTGTTTGAATTAATTTTTTCTGTCTGTGGAAGCTTTAACTGACAGATGGTGATGGACTGGCATGTAGACTGCTAGAAGGTACAGCTAGATACGCGTTCAGGCCCCGATTAAGATGCTCAGTAAATAAGTACATATCTGATGAGACTTTTAATACTGGTGATACTGATGCTAGACACTGTGCGACACACTAGACGTTTGATTGTGTGAATTAAGGGCAGGCCCCTGCAGCTGGCATACATTCAGACTTACTTGTCTAGCCTAATTGCATTGCAAATACTCCTCTGGATTGCTCTTTAGCTTCTCCCTTGTAGTAAATGTTGAATAAGTTCAGAAATGTTCATCTGGATCCTCTATTAACTGTTGTAAGAAGCTTTCAATTTTTTTTTGTTTTGCTGTATGAATCGGAATAAATGTATCTTAGTACTCTTTTTGTGAATACACTGTTTTCCTAACTGTTTCAGTTTTGGAATGGCTCAATTCATGATGTGATTACAGCTTTCCCCTTGTTAACTTTTTAGTATGGAAGCATAACAGCTTGAATTATAAAATGTTTCTGTAAGAGCTCACAGTACCCCCATTCTACTTTAAGCAACCAAACTTTATATAAAAAGCAGCATTTCATGCAGACCATCTCAGATGCACAAAAATAGCCAAGCGAGGAAAAAAAGACCAGCTCAACTTATGAGGACGTGATAACTTTAAAAAACAGCTGCATTAGAAAGGAACTAGCTGTCTAAATTGTCAGTTAAATCAGACAGAATCAGTACGAATGTAGGTTCTCTAAATTCTGTAAATACTTATCTAAGACTGCTAAATTTGGATGCATCCCAGTGGGAATACAGTTGTCTTAATGCTTTGTCTGCATGGTTAGGTTTATATGACCTTTTAATTTCCTCTGGTTTAAAGTATGTAATTATTACTGTTCAGCAGCTTGTTTGTGGAAAACAAAAGTTGATCCATAACTTCCTGGTGTGTGAATTAGTCTTTGGCCACTAATTAGCCTTTTTGAGACAGCCACCCAAAATATTACCATACCATTTTCCTTTAGACTGTTAACCTGAGTGAGGAGCTGACAGTGTTTATACATGAGTACAGATTTTCTTTGTCTTTCCAAACTGTGAGTCTCACTTCTGACTTCCCCTTTTCAGTGTTTTCAGCGTTCCTGCGTTTGTCCAATTTGATTCTGAGGGTTCATATAAAGGAACTGCCTTTACAGTGCCACAGTGCTGTAGAGCTCCGTGTGTGCAAAGGCATTGTATGTAATCAATCAGTGCAAAAGCCAGCTGTTGTACAAGATCTGGAGTCAGGCAACAGTTCTCCTGGTGAACAATGATACCATGGAGTTAACTGACTGGTGCATAGGCACTGGCCAAGGGAAGTCTTCCTGCTCAATATTGTAGCATGTAGAAATGAAAAAAATTCAAAGAAAGAGGCTGAAGATAATGAATTATATAAAAAAAAACCAAACCAAACCATGAGGAGGACTGCTCTATGAGGAGAAGGATGAGGAATAAAATGTATTATTGACTTTTGCATTGGAAAGAACTGGTAGAAGTGAGGGGGCTGGGAGTAAAATTGATTGGAAATCCTAAAGAGAAAGGCAACAGTCTTGGGAGCTCAGAGTAGAATAGATCAAGAGGGAACTTACATACAACTTACATATAACAGTGTGTGGGATGACGCAGGGAATAACTCCTTGGTGTGAGGTGGGAAGAGCAACCGCTCTTGAGGGAGGGAAGAATTTTGAAGAGCATGTCAAAAGCAGGGAAATGAGTTACTTGAAGGCAAGCAGAAGAAAACCAAGAATTTGACTTACTGTTGGTGAAGGGTTGGGTTTTTTTTTCCTAGGAATTATCAAGCAATTTGAAGGAAAAAATTACATACCCCTACTACCTTCATGGCATATTCCCTGTCATTAAAGGGCTTTTCAAGAGTATTTAAGAATTCAGTATTGTTCATCAGTAGGCTTGTACACTGCAAGTTACCCTTTGTAACAGGATAGACAGTCCTCTTCACCACTTCTCCAGCATTCAGAAGGACTGCTGCATCTGTAGGGGGATCAAAATGCAAAGGTGCTTGATGTGCCTTCCTCATTGCAATTTTCAAATGATATCAGGAAGAGAGAAGCTTGGCCACGGCTATTCTTTGGGTAGGATGGACAGACTTAGTGACTTGGTTACAGCCACTTCGAGTAAGCTGGAATATGGGGGTTCCTGCTTTAAGCCCCCTGTCTGTAGACCAGTGCTGTGGGTCCTGGACAAACTAAGTATACAATAGGAAGTTTAACTCCCTTGAGTTGCTGCTCTTTTCTTGAAAAAGGAAGGTATTTTTAAATTGTTAGCTCAGTTAAGTTTGATCATTTTGTTGCAATTGTTAGGTGGCTTGTTGTTGCAATTGTTACCAGAAAATCTGGTTCTTGGTTTGGGTGAGATGAGATGTTAATAGGCTGTGCTATCCGTTTACTTCTTTTAATCTATTCTGACTAGGTATTCATTACTGGAGCTCAGAAAAGGGAGATGTACTGCTTTTCCTTTCCCGTCCTTTCAAAATTGAACAGGACTTGAGTAAGTTTACAACAAGGGAGCTCTGCATTAAAAGTGAAAAGAACAGAAATACGGGAGTTTTTGCGTGCGATTTTGGATAAACTGAGGCCTCTGGTCATTCTTGAGTCTGAGTCTTGGAGCACTGAGTTTTGTGTTCTGGGTCTGGCTGTTGCGAGGCGTTGTGTTCTCCATGGGTGGTGAGCGTTTTCAGCGATGAGCAATTTAATGGTTCCAGTGTGATTAGGTTGTGGGGATGGTGTTAAATCAGTTAAGGACAAATGGCATAATTTCCACATCGTGAATTATGTTCTGAGTAACACTAAAAGCTGAGTCGGCATTGTGATGTGTTGCAGAGTTCTGTCATGTTTTGAGGAATTTGTTGCTTTCTTGAGAGTGTGGTGAAATCGTTTCAGTATGGCAATCATCAAGTCTGTAAGTCATGAAGAGCCCTTGTGACGGGAGATGTTGGACAGGGTATGGTCTTTTCACCAGGTGTAAAAGATTCCTACTTCTATTTACCACCATATTTATTTATTGTGAAATTCAGAGACACCCAAAGATAGGGAATATCTTGGCAATGGAGGTGGAAGGGGAGAGCAGGTTCTTGAGGTGGTTGCAGAGAATCTGGTCTTCTGAACTCTTCTTTCTGTTGCAGGTGTCGTTATTCTTACCTAGGCATAGATTTGATTAGGACATGGGGGCAGATGAGAACCATTAGCACTATTACTGCAACCCAAGTGATACAATAATAATAATACAAGTAATACTGCAAGGGTGTTTGGGACATCTGTGGGGGTGCGATGGAACCAACCCTTCATATTGGAGCTGTATGAACCTGATGTATGGTTTGGCTTGCTTTTGTCTGATTAAGAGTTGGTTTTTGGTTAGACATCTAAAACCACCAACACATCTAATGTCAGTGTTGTACATAATAAGTGTATTTTGAACCCTCCTGAAGTTTGTCTATGCAGTTTTTGCATCATCTAATGTCTTTAAAAGCATCAAATAGTGAGGGAGAGAGGATTTCACCTACTGCTTCTCTGACAGCAAAGGTTTAGAGCTGGGAAACAGTTTTTCCTAGATACATAATACAAAGTAAGTGAGGAGGCTGCATGTGAGCCCCTCACGTGAACTACCACGTGGCTGTCAGAGGAGGACCGCTCGTAACTGGGCTACAGACCCTGGTCCTTCCTTAGTGGATGTTTCTGTTCATATCAGTCTTGCATGATACACAAAGTCATAAAATTATAGTACAGTTCTGACAACTTTAATGTGCTAGTAGTCTTTTAAATATCCATTTCTTCCTTCAGAAGCATTTCATGTATTTGTGGACCTTGGAGTCTAGTAGCCGACATTCCAGTGTAGTACAAGGTGTAACATCTTCTCACAGTCAGTACCAAACATACAGTCTCGATATAGACTGAAACTTCAGGTGTTATTCTGGGGAATTTTTGAAGTTTTCTGCTTTTCTGTAGTATGAGTCCTAAACATGATTGTAGATACGGACAAAATGAGGAACATCTTAAATTATGTGCAGGCTATTTCTGCATAATAAAGTTGAAATATAAGCAATTGCATAACTGGAAAGCAAGCCAGGCCAGACTGACTAAAACCTAAACTATTTGTTAGACCTTGTAGGTGGTAGTTTTCTGAAGCGTATTTTTAACTTAAAAAAAGGTAAAAATCTGGGAATAAATAAAGGTGAGTGTGACCACCAGAGGGCAGACACATTGTTTAATGACTCCAAACCAAAATCCTTAGACAGGAGACTGCCTATGCCTGTAATAATACAGTGAGATAATGACTGAATAAATAACACAGTATAGATGCACAAAATTTCATACTCTGACAAAATAGAACGTTTAATATTTAAAATTAAATACATCTGCTTAGAACTCACCTGTGGTTTTGTATTCCTACAATGGAAGTCAGAACAGTTCATCAGATCGTGTAGTTTGACCTGCAAAAAATGAGTTGTTAGACGTCACCCACTTACCTTTATATTAAGTCCGGGAATTTTAATTCAAGCATGTTTTCCAGGACCATGTCCATCTTCATTTGAAAATTAAAAATACACTCCTTTCTCAATAGTTTCTCTCCTGTAGTCAAAGAATAATTAAATTCTGTCAGAATTAAAATTCATGTTTTCACAAAGATCTCCCAGTATTTGCAGTCTTCTTTTCCTTTTTATTATTACTAACGTTTATGTCCTTTAAAGCATGTAATTTTGTTCTTCGGAATATCATGGACAATATTTAACATTACGGGCCTAAAATTAACTAATTCAATAAATAGCCTTTTTCAGGAGTGCTGTACTGTAGTTTTTTGTGAAAGCTGATGTTCAGTAATTTTTAGTTAGCTTTTTTGCTAGGAATGTAGGTGCTTCATTAAAGTATGTCATGTGTTGGCTTTTACTGCTCATGCACCATCTCAGTTTACAGTGGTAGTGTCTTTTCTTTGAATTATTTTCCTCTAAAGCCTAGACAGGTTTTGGAAGGAAAGCAAAGTCTTTCTCCCATTGTTTCAAAGTCACAGTATTCTTTAGAGGCAAGTCTTAAGAGCTTTCATTGCTCTCTGAGGGTCTCGATTCTACCAGTTGTGCTGAAGCATCATTGAAATAGCCTTAAATGCTGCCTCAGATTTACAGTTTCCCCACCACTATTTCCATCAGGCACAGTTCCCTTAACAGCAGGATTTCTGGAGAGGTTCCTTTGTAAGACGGTTTGCAGATACCATCCTCAAAACTTTATCTGGAGGAATTCTCCAAGGTACTTCTAAAGTTTTATGTGCTTCTTCACAACCTTCTTACCCCCTTGGCACTGAAATATGGGAGTAGGTTTCTCATCACATCCAGGGAAATCTACTGGCAGAGTTGGCAGCATCAGGCACTCTTAGAATACCATAGGAATCCATGGTTTATTAAGACTTGTATCTTCACAGTTCACTTCACTAATGTGTCCAAGCTTTTTTATTTGTGTGCGTGTCTATGTCTAGAAACCTAGAAACATCTACAAATAAACCTGAGTTGCTCTTAATAATAGGTTGATTTTTGCATCTGGGTTTTTGAAGAAGTCAATTAAAGTTATGAGACTTGACAGCTCTCCACAAGGGTTGCATTCTGTCCCTTAAATACAGTGACAGAAACACTATTGCTGAGAACACTGTATAGCTGTAACCTGTTGGAAGTTAAATTTGTGCCAGGACTAATGCAGCAGTTAGTATTAGTAGGAAGGTTAGCCTTTGTCTTCATTATGTTATATAGACACTTACGTCTGTTTTCTTTTCTCTTCTGAGATAAAGCTGTCCTAAAAGAGCCAAAGATTTCTGTGAATTCCACCCCACCTCCCGGCCCGCTTAATTTAACTGAGATTATATTGAAAGACAGTTAGTAACCATACTCATGACAAAGAAGTTTCGTGTGTCATGCTAAAGTAAATAAATACTATTATTTTTAGTATTATAGATGGGAGAGTTCAAATTACAATTTAATATGTAGCTTTCTGCTAATAAAAAGCCATATTAATTGGCATGGAAGAGATAAGAGTAAGAAATTGCTGAAAGTAGAAGAAAGTGAAGACATCAAAGTGAGGGGAGACAGCAAAAAGGTCTATCTAATTATGTGCAAATAGCTACTAAAGGACTAGAGCTATGATTTCTTGTTTACTCCAAGAAAACCTCAAGGTATTGTTTTAGTGAATGATGCTCATAACTATGGAGTAGTGTCTGAATTGGCAAAGAATTGAATTAAAAAGGCAACCACAAAACAGTGCAAAAAAGTATCAGTTGTAAGATTTTTCTCATGAAGACTACACATCTGTTCCTTGCCTTACTGCTCACAAGTGGAAAAATGACCTTTCACTGATGATGGTCTAGGCTCCAGTGATTATTCTACATGCTAGAATATATATATAAAAGATCTCAATTGTGACAGAATGCTGAAATGAAATGACAAGTTAGTACAAGTTAGCACAAGCACGTATTTCTCTGAAGACGCAGAATCATACTGTTCCCCAGAGTTGAGTACCTGACTTATCCTGGATGGTAAGGGATGGAGTGAGACATTTGTTTCTGAAAGTGTGTCCATTAAATATTTGCTTTCATTAGTTGGAGGTTTTATCTGTGGTCATGGGAAATAATTTATAATTCACTATGGTGAGCTAATGCACTACTTTGACTAATATTTGATATTTTTCAAAAACAGAATTCAGATTTGTGGAATTATGAATTTGCATTTCATAATGAATTATTTGACTGTAATTAGATTAATTTTCCTCAGTTTCAATATTAATTTCGTTTAAAAAAAAAAGAAGTAAATTGGTATTGTGTTGTCATTGTCTTGAAATGTGACTTGGAATTTCAAACGTTTTATGTGCTTTTAAATATTTTGCCATTCAGCATTAAATAATACCTACCAAAAAAGACAGCTATTGATAATTTTTAACACTAAACATTGCTGGAAAAAACAACCCATTACTTTTCTGGTGGAACACACAATGTAACTTGGCCTTTGTAATGTAATTCAATCTCTGAACGCTAATCCTCAGACAAAGACTGCTGCGGAGTCCAGAATGAAACACTTGCAAGCCTGTAAGTAGGACCCAGAAGAGCAATGTTTTTTAGTTCCCTTGTCTTCTTTATCCCTGCGTTGCTGTTTCTGCCATTCTATGATAGAGTTTTAAATACCTGCTATTCAGGCACAGGCAAATGATCAGTATGGAAATCTTACTTTGAGTGCAATTGTGCAATAGTAGGCACAGAACTGTAAAACAAAACTTGAAGGTTCCTTTTAAGAAGGCTTACGTACTTAAATATAATTAGGCAGTCACACTTTGAAGTATCTTAAAACCTTTCTTTGTTGTATGATGACTTCTGGGTATTCATATAAAATTATTTTACATATTTCTGTGTGTTCTTTGAGGCTGTGGCTATCTGTCAATACCGTACCAGTCCTAATGAGATTGTAATTTATGATTACAGCTTCTAGACCCAATTAATGGGTACTATGCATCACAGTTTTTAAGCGCTTACATTTTTAAAGAACATTAAAGCTTGCTTCACTAAATGTATTTGCATTGGTCAGAAAATTATTATTGTTTTACTGTTCAGTACCACAGTTAAAAAGTGTGTTAAAGGACATGTTTAGTGTAGGTATTCTGCTTTCAGAAGCATTTCATGTAGTGTACCTCACTCATCAGAAGTTTTCTTTGCTATTAATGAAGCTGGATTTGAGGCCATTAATCTTACTGGGTATATGGAAAGGCAAACTTGGATTTATATCCATCTGGTTTGATTCTGAATAGTGCTTCTGTACTGGAAGGCTAACAACTGTATTGTAAAGAAAATACAATATCCTGCAGATGGCGGAGGGAAATGGCACCATTGTAGAGTCTGGAGAACTAGCGTGGCCAGATTATCCTCACTGACTTGATCTTCAGCACGAATGGATGATAATCTGTTGTACTCAAATGATTAATTAGATTAACAAATACAAAACTTGATGACAGAAAGGTGATGAGTTTTGAGACTTTATTTCGTTACATTTTGGAGTGGAGTGGTATAGCTTCCCTTGCACATCCAGCCAACTGTCCTGAGAATTGATAATGGTTTTAATGTTATACTGACAATTTGTAATCATTAGGAGTATCATCATACAGTAGCTTTAAATAAAAAGCTTTCTGTTATATCTATTTCTATGTATATTCTACAAGCTGTAGTTTCTGCTAAGGTTAATTTCTTTGTATTTATTTTTCAGGCTATGTATTAACTGTACTATAAATGCAGAAGTGCCCAGATTGCTTTCCTGTGTGCGTGCTTAGGTCAGAGAGCAGGCGAGTTACTCTTATGCAGTGCTGTCTGATCTGAGGTCAGTATTAGTCAAGAGATTTGTGTCCATTCATAGTCAATAGTATAACTGACCTCTTTGGCATCAGTTATACTGTTGAGTGTTCTTCTGTAACTTAACATGTGTACACATGTATCATCCCTGTGGGTTTTTTTCTTGATTATTTGACCCCTTTACTGCCTTGGAGAACTGAAAATTAACTACGCTGTTTCGGGTTCCAGAGGAGGGGAAATGAAGGTGGGAATGATACCTTGTGAAGTGGTGACTGTATTGTATATAAGCACCAGTTCCCAGCTGGTCCTAAAGTGTAACCTGCGTCTAAGATACATTACCACCCATCACTATCTAGTCAAGACAGTCACAGTGTAAAGGTGCTATTTAAGGAAAACTGTTGGAATCACTTAATGGTGTATATAAATAAAAAAAAGCACTTGGGTTGTTTTTTTGGGTTTTTTTTTGGGAAGTCAGAGTTGTGGAGCTGACTACACTTGGACTGGTCTGAGAACTTGTAAGTGGTAGATGCATCCTAACGCTTGGGAAACACTGTTCTAATCCTGTCTGGGTAGCGTGTTAAAGTACTTGCAGGAACATTGGCGATACAGTGAATTTACTTCAAGTATTTGAGTAAAATGTGTGAGAAATGTGTGGGGTTTTATTTTTCCATCTGTTGTCACTACTTTAAGATTACGTGGAACTGTCTCAGCCTTTAGGGCTTTTTCTGGTCTCTGAACATCCTGGTCTCTAAATTGGAAAAGCATGGATTTGATGGATGGACCACTCAGTGGATAAGGAACTGGCTAGATGACTGCACTCAAAGGGTTGCAGTCAATGGCTCAATGTCCACATGGAAGCCAGTGACACGTGGCATTCCTCAGGGGTCAGTCCTGGGACCAATGCTGTTGAACATCTTTCTCAGTGACATGGACAGCGGGATTGAGTGCGCCTTCAGCAAATTTGCCAATGACACCAAGCTATGTGGCACGGTTGACACGCTGGAGGGAAGGGATGCCATCCAGAGGCACCTTGACAGGGTTGAGAGGTGAGCCTGTGCGAATCTTGTGAAATTCAACCAGGCCAAGCGCAAGGTCCTGCGCCTGGGTCATGGCAATCCCAGGCCCAAATACGGGTTGGGCAGAGAATGGCTTGAGAGCAGCCCTGAGTAGAAGGACTTGGGGTTGCTGGTAGACGAGAAGCTCAACATGAGCCGGCAATGTGCACTTGCAGCCCAGAAAGCCAACCACGCCCGCCGCATCAAAAGAAGCGTGGCCAGCAGGGTGAGTGACGTGATTCTGCCCCTCTACTCTGCTCTTGTGAGTTCCCACCTGGAGTAGTGTGTGCAGCTCTGGAGTTCTTAACAGAAGAAGGACAGGGAACTGGTGGAACGGGTCCAGTGGAGGGCCACAAAGATGATGAGAGGGCTGGAGCACCTCTCCTGTGAGGACAGGCTGAGAGAGTTGGGGTGGTTCAGCCTGGAGAAGAGAAGGCTCTGGGGATACCTTACAGCCCCTTCCAGTACCTAAAGGGGGCCTACAGGAAGGATGGGGAGGAACTCTTTATCCAGGGAGTGCTATGAATGGACATGGGGTAATGGCCTCAAAATGAAAGAAGGTATATTTATATTGGATATCAGGAAGAAATGCTTTACTGTGAGGGTGCTGAAGCACTGCAACAGGTTACCCAGGGAAGTTGTGGATGCTCCATCCCTGGAAGTGTTCAAGGCCAGGCTGGATGGGGCTTTGAGCAGCCTGGTCTAGTGGGAGGTGTTCCTGCCCAGGGCAGGGGGTTTGGAACGAGATGATCTTTAAGGTCCTTTCCAACCTGAACCATTCTGTGATTCTGGTCTCCCCTCTATGTAAAATGGGAGTAATGCCTCTAGGGTTATTCTGAAGCTTGAAGTGGGCTTTTGATCACTTTCTGTCATTTAGTTCAGTGCAACTTTGATAAAACAAATATTTCTAGGTATTATGCCAAAAACTTTAATCTAGAAACCATTAAGGAAGTAACACAGATGCAGACAAAGTAAGCTTAACGTGGTGGCAAATGTTGGTGATTGACCGTAGTGTTTTCCTTGAAAAAGATAATGTAATCCTTTGTCTCCAAATAACTTTCCTGATATTGTTGCATAGTCAGACAGCTGTTTGTTCAAAGGGTGGATGGGAACACTAATTGACTGGTTTCTGTTGCATTGAGTAAGGCTTATCTGGGGAATCTAATTTCCCAGATAGGGTCTGATGGTCCTTTATTGGATGGTGATGGGGAATTTTTTCAGCCGAGTTAGATGAGACTCCACAAAATATTTTCTGTTTCTTTGGTTGCATTAAGCTCTGTACAAAACATTTCCTGGCTTCTTGCATATATACAGGCGACTGCTATGTAACCAGGAACAGTTTCGCTGCCTCAGGGAGTCTCTGGGAATGTTGGGTTCTCAGCCTGGGATGCTATTCTTACATTTAAGTGTACAAGCAACTCCTATCAGTTGGCCTATGCACAGCAGGAGCTGCCTGGGGAAACTTCAGGGACTGTCCGCAATTCCCAGCTGGAGAGGTTCTCTTTATCAGCTGCCTCGTTGTAAAGGCAGGTGGGAGTTCAGTTGTTTACCATGCTGTGCAGGGGCCACAAGGGACTGATCTGAGAGATTTCAGCTGACCAGTTCCTGGACCATGCTGGGAGCTGGTGAGTAAGTGTGCTGGGTATCCTGGTACCTGGGATTCACTTGAAATTCTGTAGACCTTGCCTCAATATATGGTATATTGTTTTAGACCATAGTTTGATAGTAAAATCAAGATAAAGGAGCTGATACTCACTTGAAAAAGCTTCTGGAAAAATTTTACACTATTTTTGCCTTTTTTATGCAAGCACAGTATGTCTTAAGCGTAGTTTCTGCCCTAGTGTTTATTGCTAACTTGACCGCCATTGCCACTAGCAGCATGTAATGTTTCAAATAGCGTACTATAGCTTCTGAATTTTGAGCTCTTTATTCTAATGACAGCAATGGTGTAAAAATGTTACTACTTCATCAGGACAGTGTAGTACTAGAGTTGAGCAATGGGAAATTACAGCAAGCCTCTGAGCTTTCAGTTGATGAAGGCCGGGAGACTATTGCTGCAAACACATCCTTCTCCCGTGGGCATTTGCTTTTTGCTGCTGTCAGAGCTGAGACCTCGGGCTAGATGCATCTTTGTTATTATGCTAAGTGAATGCCAGGCTTGGTAGGACACGCAGCGCTTGTATTTGCAAATTTGAGAAGAGCTTCGGACTTAAAGCTAAACCAGCTCAGGGCTTGGAAATGTACTGGACTCTTCAGGATATCTTTTTGAGAAATGTTAGTGTAATAATTGAACATATCTGTAAACATAGCGCTCTCTGTATGTTTGTGTATGCTAGGAGTGAAATCCTGTCCTAACTTAAACACAGCAGTACCAGAATCTTAACTATTTGGTATAGGGTAGCAAGCCAGCCTGCCCAATACAGCTTTGTTTTTAGCATTTTGGCTTGTGATGAGAAATAAGAACTCTCTAAAGACCAGTCCGATGAAGTGCTTGTCTGTCTTTTATTGAAAGCATTAAGGAATCATTAGGTTATTGTATCTAACTTTGGATTTGTTCCTGTGCTGAACAGGGTGGGAGGGAAATGTTTAAACCAGATGACTTCCAGAAGTCCCTTCCAACCTTAACTTCTCTCTAATTCTGCTATATGTCCTCTCTCCCTTTCAGAACTTGTCTGTCTATAGTTCTTCTGTGGGTAGAAATTTCAGAAGTATTGGAAGGAATAACATTATTTTTCCAGTGATCAGGCACAGAAGAAGTGGGAGATCTTGGTTCTGGTTTTTTGCTGACCTTCATGGGGTTCTCGACCACTTCTGTTCTTTGTGTCCTAACTGCCAGAACCCAGGGTATATGCTACGTGAAAGTCTCCATCAGCTCTGAGCCCCTGTGCTGGGAGAGCCGGTATGCCAGATCACGCTCCCTGATGAGCCTGCATTCTGTAATAGATCATCGTCAGCCCTGCTCAACCAGCTCTTCTCGTGTGGGGCTTGAAGTTGTATCTCCCATCCTTAGGTATGTGCTCTAACCACCTGGCTGAGGAGAAAGCGAGCAGGAGTATCACCATTTCTGCTTCTCAGAAGTAGTTGTGGTCCCCATCACATCTGACTTTTCCAGTTCTCCTAGAGAACTCTTGTAGACTTCAGGTGCTTAATCACATCTACTTAGAGAGCTGTAGAGCGTTAAACAGAAGATAAGTGTTTATCTACCCAGAATATGTGCTTTTGTGCTAAGGGGAATGAATGAAGTCAACTATCTAGGAAATCCTAAGGCTGAACTGGGACTTGGGTAGTGTATTTGGATACCTAAATCCTGTGACTTTTTGATGCTACAAACTGAATTGCTGTTCAGAATTTAAGTGGGCTGAGGTGAGTTAGCATGAGATTTAGTATTAACTTCCCACCCTGAAGTTATAATCTCTTTATTAATGGCAAAACTTGGTGTTATCATCCCATTCCCTACAGATGTGAATAATTCACCAAATTGGAACATCAGGCTCTACTTTCGTTTCCTAGGACAAGTGGTGATAGTTCTCTAATTTAATTTGTTTGTACTAAAAGACTAAACTTCAGTTCATACCACTGTGCTGTTATGTATGCTGCAAGAGGACTACTCATAAAATAAAGAAAAAGCCCAAAAGCAGTTCTATTACATGTGTGCCACTCCTAGTTTGGATGTTGCATTTGTGAATAGAAGACATTGATTTGATGTCACAAGTATTTTAACAGGATTACAAAATGCAAATAGCATTATGTAAGACAGATTACCTATGGCTTTAATACAGGATTGTTTTTAAGCCAGAGGCTACATTTTGCTGGGTTATGTATGTTTGTTTATAGCTGAGCACTTTAGGATTAGGCTCAGCAGAATACCATTTCCCAAATCCTTGATAATTTCAGGTTAGATGACTTCGTTTTTTTTCTTTTAATTTAAATTTAGGAACTTAAAACCTGAATTGTGATTATTTTTTGTAATAGCTTTCAAGGTGGATAGCTTCTTTGTTTAGGATCATTACAAACAATCTGATTTGCGTAGGTAAAAATTGAAATTGTGGTTGTCCATCGTACCCCCTATAACTTTTTTCCTAAGGCAGAGAGCTACTTGGTTCCAGAAACAAGGTAAAAGACCAAATGCATTTCCTGCAGGGCAGAACGTATGTGGACAACGTATCACATTCCCAAGCAAACTGGTGAAACGTTAGTTTTGTACTCAACCACAAGGAAAATCTTACAGACAGTTGAACTCCAAATAATTTCCAAAAGGCCTCATATGTACAGTACCACAAGTTCTTGACCTTTTAGTGAATGAAATTTCAGGAAGCTTACACAGCTGGCACTGAACAGCTTCATGTGACTCTGCATTGTTGTCATTGCTTTATGCTCCACATGCCTGAAATGTGCCACTCCCTATGAGACAGACATGAGAAAGAAAGTCTGGTACAAAGGTAATGTTTCCATTTGGAAAGCTAAAATGTTTGATGGTACTCAGCAGCCAAGTTTTCCTATTAATAGGAAGCATGCTTTTTTGTCGTCCCCCCCCAAACTGGTTTCAGTCTTTGGATTTCACTGTGGCTTATGCCCAGTTTCATTCAAATATGTTGACATCTTCTAGTTTGAGTGCCAGATTCTTCCAAACTTTTACTACCCTGGTGTTTTTCCCAGGGGAACATTTTGCAACATTTCCTACATTACAAGGTGTATTTAATATTTACAGGCCAAGGAAGTAAAACAAGGAACTTCAGAGGGAGAAAAAAATGGTTTAAGCACTTGTGAAATGTTAGTAGTGTACATAAGTACACAAGCAAAAAAACCCTCCAACCTGTAGCTTGCATGTAGGTAGTTTCTTCCTTCTGTTTTATAGAATAAAGGTTTTCTTGTATTTTGTGACTTCTGTTCATATCTCTTATTACAACTAGATACTTTTCCCGTCATCTGAGTTTTCATTTCTGCAGAGCTCTGTTCTATGAGTACCAAAATATAGCTCACAAATGCTACGGGCCATAAAGAGTTTGAATGTTATGGAGATTATCAGAGCCTATCCTTTTAGAAGATAAATTTCTGTAGTATTCTTAATCTCCCATTTCTAGGTAGTGTTCAGATGGATACTGATGTGCTCCACAGGGGATGATAATTATTTCCGAGAGACCTGAGAAGTGGGATGCTGACTTCCAGGATTTTTTGATGGTGATAACTTCTGGTAAAAAAATGGCTAGAGGGCACCTTAAAAAAAGCTCCTTTTAAGTGATTACATACAATTTATGTTCAAAGAGATAAAAATACAATGGGGTATGAAGTTTGATGTTTTTTAAATACCAAGTAAGCAGCTGAGAGAGCCCAGGGCTTCCTGCTAAGCTCAGCTCTCCCCATGCCCCTCAGTTTCAAGTAGGCAGGAGTTGGTCCTGGAGACATTGTGCGCTGGGTTTTTAAATGACAGTCTGTTCAAGGACATACCTGATTTGCATGGCTTTCACATCTCTGCTCTTGAATATATGGGACTAGTGGGAGTAATGCTTTCTTGTTGTGCTCATGGTCTGCCTTCTGAAGTGCAGAAAGTGCTGGGACAGTGTTTGGAAGGGGAGAATGAAATCTCTATGAAGATATTTGGCAGCTTGCTCCAGGCAGTGGTGATGCAGTCATTTCCTTCAGGTGAAACTGAAATGTAGGTATTCCCATTGAAACAGGATTATTCGGTGGTGGCTGAATGTATTTTAGAAACTAAGTCCTCTCAAACAAAAAGAAACTGTTGGGTTTTTTTCTCCTTACCTCTCTTACTCTCCCATGCTAATCCCAGACCTTTCCCATGAACTCTTTTAAACATTTGAGCAAATAAAATTCTCCTATTAGGTTATGTGACAAATGCTATTAAAATAAATGCTTAAAATTGTATTTCAAAGTGACAGTTTTGAAGTGTCTGAGACATGCATACAATATAGACTAACCAAGCCCTGTGTCTGCTCTTGTTTCCTGTATTACACTTCTCGACCATGACTTCCTGATAAGACCAAGCTGTTCACTTTTCTTAACCTGCATGCTTTAGGTCTATGTAAGATGCTTAAGGAAGCTTTATAAAATATTATAAAATAAACTGAAAGTGGGAGAGAATAGTAATAGAGTGCTGTGATATGGGCACTAACTTCTCTTCTTTGCTGGACTAATGTCGGTACACTTGTTAACCTTCATGAAGTTACCTCCTGTGGTAAATAATGAATGGGAGAAAGTGAAGTGGGAGGAAATATATAGGATGCAACTCCTTCTCTGTTCCTCCCCACTCCCTACTGCATCCTCGGATGGCTCTGAATGGGCAGGGGGAGGAGGAAAAAAAAAAAAAGAAATCTTTCTGAAATGGTTTATGCAAACTGTTACCGAATGTTTTCCATTCAGTTTGTAAAAGGTGAAATGATAGGTGTTGAATGCTTGTGGACACCAAAATGTTTATCACTTCATTTCACACACAAAACTTAAGTATCTACCCTGACCTTGACTTGCAGGGAATTATTTAAAATCTAGGGCTTTTTTTTTTAATACAGATATTAAAAAATGATAGTAGGGTGAGAAGGAGTAAAACTTGCTGCTTTCATCTTATGGAAGCTGATTTTCCATTTTCCATAAAAGGTATGTCTAGCAGGGACTCATGTTTAGAACACCAAGTGAAACTCTTGTGTGATACTTCCTTTGAGTTTTCATTTTCAGTATGAGATCTATGAATCTTGCCCTTCTGTGTTCAGAATTAACATTTTCACTGCAGTTGAAGTAAAACTTAAGTTCAGTATCAGTCTTTTAAATTAGGAAATGTGGTTTGTGATGTCCAGTATTATTGTAGGCCTTGCTATAAGGCTAGCTAACACTACCACTTACCTTGTTTCTGAATTAATCCATTTTATAGTTTGACATCAGAAGCTGATATTCCTGTGGGTTTGTAACCCCTTTATTAATGAACTAACTATAACTCTATATTAATCATGTATAAGCATACATTTTGCCTGGGACATATGGGATACAAATGAAGAGTCTTTTGGATAGATAGTTTTCTATCTCTTGTACTGAAGAATAAAATAGTTGTCCCATAAAGATATATTTAGTATTTGTACATAGGGCTTGATGTGTTCTTGGTTTTGAGTGCTTTCATCCAATGTCAAATTTGGCATTTATTAAAGTAATTTAACTACAGAACTAATTTTTAATTTCTTTTCCCTAGTGTCATTCATACAAATATAGCTTCTTTTTTTTCTAAGAGATTTTGTTGGCGTTAGTGTCTGGGGAATCTTGATGAATGAATGGAACTGTCTGGTTCTCAGAATAAACAGCCTCTTGGCGTACCACAGTCCAAAACTTCTCATGAGAACTTCCTTCTCCAAAACTTAAGTACTACTCTCCCCTTCTTGCCTCCAAGTGCAAAACACCTTGATGAAAACAAGGATCTGAGATGACATAGCCCTTGACAACCATTGCTGGTTCTTGACTCTTCCAGTGTGTATCCTGAAATGTGTGCGAGGTGAGTGGATGTGAAACAGTGCTGCGATGGAACACTAGAAGGGCAGTGGTGATCGCTTCCTGAGAGGGGAGTGCTGCTGGAAGAAATGGCCGCTTTCTCTCTTGCCTGCACGCTTACTGAACTACAGGTCTTGGCCTCGGTCTTGTTCCTTTGTACGACTCCTTGTAACCCTCTGTGCTGCTTTTTGGTCCTTCTGAGCAATCTGCAGAGCATGTGTGCTGCAGACATGCCTCGTATGAAGCATGATGCAAGGGAGAAGTTTGATGTCCTCAAGTCAGAAATAATTTCCTTTTCTTTGGACTGATGCAGAGAGGGGAGTAAACATGTGGATGTGTAATAGATTAAGTGCAGAGTGACACCTGTTAGCTTCCACTGTGTCTTTACCCCATAAGCTCATTTAAATGAGAGAGAGAAATGGTGCTTCTGTGAAGCCTGAGGCAAGTGACAGCTCTTCTCATTGGTACAAATGAGCCAGAAATTGGAAGTGAGTTGTTAAGCAGTGAGGTAGTAGAGCTGAGGTAAATACATCAAACATCTACCAAGTTCTTTACCACCTCCATCTGACACCAGGGCATAAGTTGAAGCTGGTTTTTCCTTTGAGAGCAGAAGGGTGCCTGTCTACCGAGGGAGGGCAGAAGGACTGGTCTGGCAGCTCTGGAAAAGTTAAGTCCTAACACTGAGTTTCATCTTTCTGGATGCAGTCTTTCCTTGAAGAGGCTGACACAGCTCTCTGACCAAAAGGTCACGGGCTTGTTTTATGCTGCGGATGTGAGTATGGTGGTGATCTAACCTTCTGTTTTCCAAAGCTGGGTTAAACCAGTGTGGCCCAGCCTACGTTCCTGCTTATTCAGTGTTTTCTAAGAATTCAAACAATTAGCTATAGATAATGTCACCTAATTCCACTGTGAAATGAAAGAGAATGGGTGGTCAAAAACTTCCTGACAAGAGCTGTTTTTGCTTGGAATAATGCAAATGAAGCATCCTAACCCAGTGAGCAGGGAGCTTTTCTCCTATAGCCACAGGTCTTTGTTCCCTTTTCTGACAGACTGCAGATCCTTTCATCTCTGTGATTAGTAGAGCCACTGCTACGGTCAGTCTGAAACAGTAAGTGTGTGTCTAGCTGATGTTGGTCTCTTGCTTGTGCAGAGGCTTCCTAAATGCATGTTTAGCTGTCTTTATGTCGGAGCTTGTTAATGGTTGGTAACAAGCTACTATAAATTAATTTGCAGATCACTGCTTACTCCAGTCCCTTTGTCAGAGATGTGAGGAAAAACTAGTATCTCTGCATAATAGAAGTGTTAAATGTACTTGCAAGAGAGGGAATACTTAGTGGAAAATAATTTTTTTTTTAGTGTCTAGTTTTGTCTTTAATATGATCTCTTCCATAATCATTTTCAGAAAACAGAAGTTGGACTCTGTTAATTCATCCTGTTTTTTGGTGAGTCTAAGTGAGAAAGCGTCTGTATCTCAAAGCCGGTTTTGCAGCCCTCTGTTTTTCTATTAAAAAAGTCATTATTTAGATTATACTGTATAATTTCTAACAAAAAGAAATAACAATTTTATACCCGAGAGAAGACAAGATTGGAAGATTATTTAAAAAAAATATATTTTCCAGTGTGGCTGTAGTTTTTTTTCCCTGAGATCTGAGGGGGAAAAAGACGTTTTTGAGGAAGGGCAAAAATTGCACACCAAATGCAGATGCAGTCATATCGGGGATTTGTACTGTCAATATCATATATGTATATACAGTATTCATAAAAATATCACGTCATGTTTTTCTGCTGCTTTCCCAATACTTGATGGGCTTTTTTTTACCCAGTGATGAAGGTTGTGTTTACCTTTCTTAGAAACACTAATCGTAAACACAGTATTTCATTCTTGATATTTTTTTAACAATGAATTCAGAATTCATTGTATAGCTATTTTTTTGTTTGAGTTTCTTATGCTACTTTATTGTCCGCTGACTTCGTAATGCAAGGCACTTCCTCAGTTACTTGCCGTCAGTCCTTTTCTTTACAGTGAGAGTGATTTGGGAACACTAGAAGGCTTAGAGTTTGCTGGTTTTCCTGGTCATTTCTGAATACATTGAACAGCATAAGCTTGCGCATGGATCCCTGCAGGACTCAGATAGCCTCCCTTCCCTGTATCACAGAATTACCTAGTTGGAATTTTAAAGCTGCCCCTTTCATAATAGGCAGAATCAGTAATGAAGGCTCCAACCTTGTACTTACTCCTCTCCATTACTTAATGCCTAGTTTGCATTTAGCAAGCAGTGTTCAGTAGCAATAACAGCTGTTGAATACTTTCTCTGTCTCCTGGATGCTGTTGTTTTAACTTGCTTTGGTGTCCTAAAATACAGACTAAAGCAGTTAGACACCATAGCCCCTGAAACTTGGAATGGGGAACAGGGAGAAGAGTGTGTAAGGAATGACACAGATGAGATCTGTTCTGTGTAGTAGCTTGTTGGGAGGAGTTGGGAGAAAATTCGTAGCTCTCCACAAATCGATGTATTTTTTCAAGGTATAATACTACGTTGTATGTTAGGATTTTAAATTATTTTTTAATAAAGTAACTGAAAATCTGATAGCTGATTTTTCCATCTTCTTTGATAGCAAGCATCTCTAATGCTTGATTCATGCTTTAAAACAACCTTGTTATAACATAGAAATGCATCCTTGGGCTGACTTACAATTATTGTTTTAATTACTTATGGCATAAATGCACAATTCAAAAGCATATGATTTCTCTCCCCTGGAGATGTACTCATTTAATTATAGTCACATTTTTGTATAATTTTTTTCTGTAGAGACACTTGTTCCACTTCAGTTGTTTGATTTGATATATGCTGATAGTTGAAGATGAGGTCATTCTGTGCTCATTCTTCTATCAAATGTTACTTACCCTTGTATCAGAAAGGCAGAAAAACTAAAATGTGTCAAACTTGCAAAACGGCAAGCTGTCTGTGGAGTGATGGTGTATTGCTTTCGGTGTGTGAGCAACTACCGGGTCCCAAAACTGGGCTGTGGAGGTGGCAGCTCAGGCTGCGGGGCAGAGCCTCCTGCCAGGGAGAGGATGGTTTGACTCAGTGCTCTCAATGAGCATGCTTGACTTTTAAATGCATTTCCAACCTTTTATTGTATCAAAATAGCTGTAACTTCATGGCAGCCTGACAACCCTGTCTTTCTGCGTAGTCGTGTTGAGAAAGCTGACTGATTCAGACTTCTTTTTAAATACTTGCATGTGTAGAGGCTCTTCTGGTTTTGAAGTGTGCTGGTTGTGGTAGGCTGAGTTGGCCTGGCAGTAATTCTTTGCTATAGTGTAGTCTTTAGGGTTTGCATTTTTTTCTCTTATGATTCAAGTTTCCAGTAAATTACAAATAGGCATCTTTGTTCTTTATTTCTCTCCTCCTTTTGTTAGTCAGCATTAAGTGTAAGGGTTTCGCTGGGTAGGACAGTAAGAAAGAGCAGACAGTTGGAGGCGATCAGAAAATGAAACCTCAGAGCTCTCAAGGGATGGTAAGTGACTGGTAACGGCAAGATAACAAAAGATTTCTGTCAAAGAGTTGTGTGGAAGAAGCAGAGAACTAAAAACGTTTTCAGCTGTATTGAGACAAGAAATAGTCTGCAGACTAGGAAACTATGGAAAAAATGAGAGGAAAACCACATAGAGAGAACTGGGTTGTCCTAAGGACAAAATTTAAAATGAGAACAAGAAAATACCTTTGTATGGTAACTTTCCAGTATATTTATACGATAATGTTGACTTTCATGTAAGTGATCATGGGATTGAACATCAACTTTGGGAACAGAGCATGTTGTATATAACAGTGGTTATGTTCCTTCTTGTTTGAGTGGACTCTTGAATGAGCAAAATCTTTCTCTACAGAAAGACAGCATCAAATGGCAGTTTCAATTCTTCTGCTTGTTATTACAAACTAACATGTATCTGAATGTGTATGGAGGAGCAAAGCCATAGCCATTCTAATCAAAGTGTAGTAGGTGAAGGGATCTTTGGTTTTGCTGTATTTGGAGTTAAGATTAGAAAGGCAAAGGATAGTTTGTATTTAAGAAGAGGTGGCTAACAGAATATGAAGCAGTTAATTTAGTGCTTTTAGACGTTTGAACAACATGAAAAGATGCTTAAATATTGTCCAGCGCTTGAATTAAGATGACCTTGTGAGTATCCTCTGGAAGAAGTAGGAGGGAGTATGAGTACTGGGGTTAGGCAGGTTTGCAGAGAGAGGTCATATTGCTGAGAAACAGTGTTGGAGATAATGGATAAGGCTAAGAGACTGGATATTGCTTTGGATAGCATATTTTGTCTGAAAAGACTTTTTATGGACATAGCTTTCCTTTTTTTCCTCACTTGTTTGCTTTAAGGCTTTATATAACACTATATCTCAATTAATCTTATCAACAGATGCCCTGCTTGTTCTTAACACTCTGTTACCGTAATTTCCTTATTAAACAGGGCAGCCAATATTTTTACTGGTAGTGTTAATGCTCCGGACGTGCTTGAGATCTGAGCCACCATGGTCAGTTGCAGAGGAAACAATGGCCTTGGGGATCCAGCCTGATTCTAGCTGACCCACCACACACCCCCAGTTACTTTGTGGAGTTGGGTGAGCCTAAGTTTGGTATTCCAGTTGGGGCAAGTGATGAAGAAGGGCTTGAAAAGAAACCAGTGGGCAAAACTACCCTGGAGAACCTGGTTCCAGTCTGAGACCAAGCTGGGCATCCTCAGCTGCTCCTAAAATGTTAATTGTCCCTGTTAATTCGAAGCCTTCAACTTGTGCTTAAAATCCTTGGTGCGGGCATGGCTCTCCTGAGACCCTGTCTTCTGACAGAGGTTGGCATCATGTTGTTTGCACATAGTTTGCAGAAAAACATTGGTCCTTGCTTTAATAAGGCTACTTGAGATTAAATTTCCCTTTGTGGATGAAGGGAGGGGAGAAAGCTGTATGCATTTTTGCCCCCCTGCAAATTAATGGTGCTAACTGTTTATCTGTTAGTTCCTGATATCTCATCTCTTCTATCTGTATTAGACACGTTTGTTTAGCTTCTTTTTCCATTTTTATGAAGCTAGCACCAGTAATATCTTTTCATCGCATTATTTAGTGGTGGGACAGCTTTTAAACTATTCAGTCATCCCTTTATAAATATAGAAAACATGCCTATTATTGCTGTGTTTTCTGGTTTCTGATCTAGTTGGTATCTAGAGGAGGTTTGTACAAATGAAGCTGGGAGGAAAATATGAGTTACTGTGGATGAAGTATTATCTGTTTAATATACATTTGTATATTAATTTGCTTTGAAATTGTCTGGTGTTTCTCCTATGGCATCTTTCACTCCCTGTTGCACTGTTGCTTTCGGGCTCATGTTTGTATACTTTGAAAGGAAATGTAAAGATTCTGCACTGCCTCTAGGGCAATGGCCTCATCTGTGAGAGGTCTTCCTTCAGTCTTTTTCTTATCAAAGAAATATGCAATTAAAACACAAAGGGAGGTCCTCCCGTATTCTTCTTCTGGTCTGGATTCATTAAATGTGTAACAGGCTGTTGTAGCACCGTCTCTGTGATCACAGTCCTGCTGGTACAAGATAGAGCTGACAGATGAAGGTGGCGCGATGCACTGATGAAGAAGAGTCAGTCCCGGGTCTCTCTTCCCACTTTCCCCGAGGCGGTTCATCTCAGCACAGTAACCTAGTTCAGTCTTACTGGGCTGTATTGAAAATCTCATTAAAATATGATTGAAATGAAATACAACAAAACTTATAAGACAAACTTGATTAGAAGACGAACTAGTAAAGTCATATTACCCGTAGGTGTTAATTATTAGAATTTATATTTTATTTGTATTTGAGAGCAATTATCTATTCTAACTAAATCTTGATTTCTTAAAAACTCTTAGTACTTTTTTTGTTTAAGTCTGACTCTGTGTAATGTTCATCTTCTGAACTGAGACGTCTTGGGTGCTGTTAGAAATAATATTCAATCTGCAGTGTGTCTTTATGGTTGATCTTATATTCTTGCAATGATAGTAAATTTTTGTGTCGATTGAATGGGCTCATGTGTTCAACAAAAGGGGTTAATTTATCATACGGGTTAGCCCCTAAAAAAAACCCATAAATGTGCAAGATGGGGATGGGTGTGGAACTGTCTAGGAACCATCTGTGAACTGAGAGGAGCTGAAACTGTCCTGCCTGGAGATGCACAGGTTCAGGCATGAGGAAATGAGGCTTTCTTTTTTGGTTCTGCCCCAGAAAATAGGCTTGCGGCCTTTCCCCTTTACCGCTTTCCTGCACTCCATGGGTTCTCACCTATATCTTGTGTTACATCAGGTATTTAGGTCAGACAAGACATATTTTATCAGACAGAGCCCTAATTCACCATCTGTGAGCAGTCATTGGGCCTGCTGTGAAGGAAGCAAACTAGAATAAAAACTCCTCACAAGTCCTCGCTTGTTCTGTAACTGCACAGGGCCCCATTCCCTCTGCTTGACCTGCTCAGATGTGACTTGGCCTGTGGTGGAGGGGGGCAGCAGAGCTCATGTGAGTCTGAGATGGTCGATGAGCCACCCAAACTCCAGTTGGAGAACATTATCCACTGTCCTTGTGTAGATCTAATGCTTAACACCATGGGGCTAGCAAGAAAGCAAACCCTTCTCCATTGCTTTCCTGGTGATAAGCCTACCTGTTGTCTTTGATTTCTGTTGACTGGGCTATTAGTTCTTAGTTAAAGTGAGCTTTTTAGACCAACCACTTTTATGGTAGTGCCTAGTTAGTGCTAATTAACTTCAGTGTAGGTGTGAAGAATGTGGTGGTAAACCTCTCTGCCAAAGGTCTTCTGCACTGGTGCAGGTACCTACACCCAGAATTCAGTCCTACTTCCATTGATAGGGTAAGAGCCAGCATAGTGAATCAGCCTAAAGATCCCACGACGGCACCATCTGGGGTCTGACGGTGGATGTCTGAGAGAACTAAGTGAGAGCCAGCAAGAATATGTAATACGCTCTAGCAATTTTTCATCTTGATAGCTTTCTGAATTAGAGTTAGCGTTACTTGGCTGGTTGTTGGTTTGGTGTGTGGTGATTGTAGGGGTTTTTGTTTATTTGTTTTTTAATATCCTTTAATACTTAATTTATATTATTACTTTGTGAACCTGTGCAGGCTTCTGTTGTTCACAGCATCCTGTGTCCCAGCTTACTTACACTTTACTTGATATTAATCTACACAAAAAGACGGTTTGGCTGGAATAAAGATAACTGACAATTATACTGTCTGAGATCTATAGCTGCCTACGATCCACTGGATTCTGAAACTGAGAGCTTGCTTTTAGATTTATGGATGTCTATGTGTTAGATTTCATACCATTATCCACACTTAGTGGGAATTTACTCACCATTTACTTCACCAGAAAATTTATTTATCTACTAAACCCATTTGATTATCAGCATATACTCTATCAATATTGATTTGGCTTGGCGTTTCATTCAGAAATCTACTATCCCCCACTGGTGGTGATGACTTGGGAGTATGAAATTAGCTTAGTGACTTATTGCCATAAGGTTCTGTGAGTTATTAAATGAGGCTTAATTTTAGCGTCACTCAGTTTTGCTCTTTTAGTACTGTGTTTTGAAATAAAACTAAGTGGTTATTTTTAAGCTTTTCGTTTACTTTTTTCCTAGATTAATGATTAATTAAAGGTTTTTATCTAGGAAATAATTGTACTGCTCCTAGTATTTTACTGGGAAAACCTGCTCTCTTGTCTGTCACAATGTAAAACTAGATTATCTGTCTGATTTTTGGATGGTAAAATGTAATACCCCATAATGATCAGAGTTTGCTACTGCCTGAAAACCTTTCATGCCTTGGCGTTTTTTGTTTGTAAGGTCATAGCAAACTGTTCTTACAGTGGACAAGTATTTTCCTTGTTTGTACGTGCCCAACTAGCAGCCTTATGCATTCATGTATTAAATGTAGAAGCTAACAAGCTCTCTTGGAGTTCAAGGTGCTGGACGCATCTAAACTCTTTCCAGTAAGCAGCCTGAGATCCCAGCGTGAGGTTCAGAGACCTGGTCCGACTGCTCACAGCCTCCCCAGGCCTGGCAGGATTCACTAGCCCAAGGCCAGCACAGAGAACTTGAGTAGGTGTTCTGTTCATCATGATGTATCTGAAAGGCTAGATATACACAAATTTTCTTACAGAGCTGCTTTATGTGACTGTAATGATGGTGAGCACACCTGTGCCATGCTGCCTCTAATACTGGGAGCAGCAGCACAGACCTCCAAAGAGGCCACCTTATCTCTGTTGTCGCTGTGGGAGTCAGCACCTGGTCCCACACTGCCCTGGAGTTGGAGGTTTCCAGCACCTGAGCTCCTTCAGGTGCAGCTCCACTGTGCCCTGCTGTCTATGGAGACACACGTTCAGAGATAAAGCAGTTATTTGAGGCACTCTGAGGCTGAACACTGCCTCAGTTTTAATATTTATAACAAAGGTGAGTACAGATAGCTTGTAATAAATTGGGATGGGAGATAAGAAATAAGAAACCAGAAAAAAAGCGTGTCAAAATGTGCATCTTTGCTTAAGAAAGAGAGGAGTTTCTTTAGCGAGGAGGGAGAGGATGGGAGTAGGGAGGCTTCCCAGCTGTGAACCCTGGACTGTTTCTGTGTCTTTCCTGGTGATAGTAGTTTGATAGAAGTGGCTCAGGTGCTAAACTGTGTGGTCTGTCCTCCAAGACAAATATCTTAGCCCAGCTTAATGTCCTAGGCAGGAATAAATGACACCTTCTGGACCTGCTGAATGCCCTAAGGAGGTGTGTCTGATGCCTTCTGTACTAATGACTGCTTGTGCACTAGAGCATGCAGTGGCACAGCTGCAAGAGGAGTTTAGGGTACTCTCAAAGAGTAGTGGCTTCCTATGGCTCAGATCAGTGCCCTGGGCATGGGAACAGGAATGTGGTGGTGTTAATATACGTAAAATAATTGCAATCTCCACCATGTTTGGATCCCAAGTGACTACCTGCCATCCCATTGTCCAACAGCAACTCAAACTAAAATGGTAACCTCGCTAGGCATGCGAAGTACGAAGATCCTTCTGCCCCTAGGGAAGTAGTTACCTAAAATCTAGGACAGGAGCTTTTTCTCTGGATTGCTTTTTGGTATCTAAGGTTTTAAATTTCAGTTGAGTCAGTAGTCCTGGTTAAATGCTCGTCTTAGATGAAATAGAGAAAATGACGTTGCTTTTCGCAGTTCAAAGCAAAGGATAAGTTTGTGTACACTTACCCATTCTACTTAGCTCTAAGAGCAGTAGTTTCAATGTAATGGGTTTTTTTTCAAGATACCAGGTCTAAGAAACTAAAAGCTCCAAGAAAGAAAGGTTTGCTTTAGATGGATAAGAGCAGTTGGAACATGTGGTAGAAAACTTCAAAATATGCATTTGTCATTGGAGGTTGAAGAGTGAAATACTTTTAAATTAGAGAAAAAGGTGTGGCGTTTCAGGATGGGCATTTTTGCCTTACAGAAATGTAAAACTTTCATGTCTATTAAGTACTGACAGACATGGAAAGTGGAGCTTGGGTGTCAGGCTCAGCAGGGATTCTTATGACTTTCGTGTTTCACTCTTACTTAATCTCTCCTAAATCAAGAGAAGTGTCTTGGTAGGCTTCCATATAACGTCAGAGGGTCAGAGGTTGGCCATGATTAGTGTTCTTAATAGGCATCTGAATTTCTTCAGTAAATAATCATGAGCGATTAAAAATACTTTTTTTTTTTTTTCTCTGCTGTATTTCATATGCTACTTGTTAGGGGAAGCTAAACAACTTTGCCGCTTTCAGCCTGTTTCAATAAGTTGTCATTATGGTCCTGAATTGAATTCTACAATGTAATATTGTCATTGTTTCAGGTCCTGTCTCTTTTCTGTGTAAGACAGCCAAAGAGGCACATGGATCTCAACTACCTTTGTTAAAATAATCAATGAGGTTCAAGATGATTTATAGAAAACAGTGGGTGATCCCTCTTTGTTGGACTGTCCTTTGTAATCTTAAGGATGGCGTGTCAGTGTGGGACGTAAAGAGCAAGGGTACAGATGGGGTGATCCATAGAGTACTGAAACGGGATGATTTCAAGTGAGGCTGTTCTAAGTTTAACTTCAGAATGCAGAGAAACATTTTCTACAAGTACAAACACCGTTGTGAGAATATGTGAAATCTTTGTTATTGTAGGTTTCATTCAAAGTGTTAAAGCAGCATGAGACAGTTCTTGAGTTTGTCTCTGCTTTTCCTTCTCTTGGTTTTGCCTCGTTTAGCTTCTTGGCCCTAACAATAAAGACCTTGGAAAGACTTTTGTGTATCACTTGACAGATGATGCAAAGCATAAATACAGCCTTGGGAACATCTTTGGTGTCTTTCATAGTGAAACCTGAACATAAAGGTTGGTATTTTTAACTGACAGAATTTCAATAGACTTGCATCACTGTTGGGCCTAAGTATATATATTTTTTTTTTCTTGCTATTCTCTGCTAAGTGATGTAATGTGAAATGCTGTAAATTTTTTTTTTTTCCCCTTTTGTTTCCTGAGGCAAGGAAGAAAAGCACCCATGGCATTTGAGTGATGGTTTCAGCATTTTTTTTTAGTGTGAAGGAGCATGATGACAATAACCTCCAGTTCTGATAATGATTCCCAATTAATCATTATTTGTGAGAATGTGCTGTATTAAAAATTCTGTGCTTTCCTGACATAGTTTTCTATTGATTTAATAGCTGTTAAATTCAACTCGATCTCTCTACACCCTGCTAGCAAGTCTTGCTTTGAAAGGCCTATTTTTCCTCATTAGCTGTCTGTATCTTCAATTATAGGGTTTTTTCTGCCTGCACAGGACTGTAATTCAGTTTATGGTACTTTGTAGCAGTGATATAGTCAATTGTCAAATGTTGTTTGACAAACTTAAGTAAATTTCCCCAGATGACCTCTCAAGGAGCCTTGAAGCTGTGTTGCCTTTTAGGACCCATAATTTATTTTTTGAGCAGAGTGAAAAAGAAGAATTCAGTCAAGGCGTAAGGAGAAGCGTACTCAATTTCTTTGTTACACAGACTAATTGTAGAGTTTTAACTGGAGAAAATATTTTGCTTTTTCACATTTTTCTTAGGATGAATTTACACTGGGTGCTAGCAGCATTCTTCAGATGTCACTAGAAAATGGTAAGACAGAAAAGTGAAAAAAGAAGAAGTGATGTAGTAGGGAATTATCTTTTTCCTTTTTTTTTTTACTTAAAGGCCATCTTCCTGTTCAAATCATTAGCTTGACTAAGACGCTTTTTCTCAAATGAGCACCGTGTGAAATACAATATTTAGTTGCACTTCTAAAAGTGCAGATTCTAAAGGAAAGCAGATTACTGTTGTCTGTTCTCCGCAATTCTATATTGCTTTTCAGTTCTGTTGTTTAAATGTCAATAAATAAATAGTTTTGCAGTTTGTTACTTAAAATTCTTAAAGGAAATATCTTTGTCAACAGATAATTTGTGAAACCGGATAGGATGATGGGTAATTTGGTGCAAATATTTGGCTGACAGTAGTTTTTAAATAGTCCATAACAACCTCCAAAACCTTGACTGATTTCAGTATTTAATAAATATTTTAAGAGACTTCCTCAGAGTATCTGTCTAATGATTGGATTTGTGACCTCTGTGGCTTCATTCTTTTAATGCCACTAATTTTCAGGGGTCTCTTCCTTACTATTTTTGAGCTGTCACTAGTGGGACTTTGATCACCACAAACTAATCAAAGAGAGTTCACTAATGTTTTTTAATGCACTAAAAGTCTTCGTAACACCTCTTCAGAGTGTGTAAAAATACAGTTATTGCCAGCTATTTCAGAAATAAGTATGATCAAATGCTCACTTTAATACATTATTTGTTCATTTATAGGTTAGCATCTGTCATTATTTGAGAGCTAGAAAAAAATAACTTAAAAAACCGTAACTCTTCTTGGTGAAAATGGTGTATATATAAGCCTTTTTAAAAGGGTTAACATTAAGAGTATTTTAATCCTGTGTGCTCATTAAATTGATTAAGCGATTCATTATAAAATGCATGATGTGGCATATATTTGCATGTGCAGCAATTCACTTTGTATGAATTACTCTAAGTTCTTGTCGTAGTCTCAGTCCTGGTGTGTAATCTGCAGGTGACTGACGGAGAAAACTGGCCACGCAAAATCCCTGGAAGACCTCCTTCCCCCCCGTCACGTGGTTTGAATCCAACCCTTAGAAAAGTAGTAGGTGACAGCATGGTCCATGAGCAGGTAAAGGTATCTCTGCAGAGCAGGCGAGATGACAGAAGGATTAGAAAGCAAAACAAACCAAGAAAGTGGGAGAGTCTGTGCGGGACTGGACCTGTGAGTTTTAGAACTTTTATGCATCTAAACAAGACATCTTGAATCAGTAGTCAGCGTATCTTGTCCTCACACTCAAAGCTTTTTTAATTTTATTTTTTTGAGTTCTTAATGTGGAAAACCTTCTGTATGCTCTACAGGAAAGCTGAAGCATCAGTTTTAAAGTACCTGGTCAGTTAGTGTTTTCTTCTAGGGGGTTAATGTTTTAAAATGGAAAAATAGTTCTTGTTTGGATTGAGATGCTTTTTTACCTAGAGTGTGTTCTTACCCCACGCATTGGGAATTTCCTACTGGTTTTAGTTTCTCTAACTATAAACTGCTCCAGATGGGTTAAAAAGTTTATGTAGGTTTTTCTCAAAGTATCAAAAGCAGAAATTGAGTTGGGGGTGGTGGTGGTGGTGTGGAATTTAGCAACATTTATTCAAAATGCAAATCTTCACCCACAATGCTTAAACCAGCAAATACTGAAGTGCCTTTTTTAAAGGTCTGTTGCATTATTGAAAGAATCATGTACTTTTGTTTCTAAATATTGATCTATTTAATTTAATGTGAAATGAGCGCACACGGTATGTGCACAAGTCTGACATAGATGGTTCTGCTGAACAGTGCATATTGCAGAGTTCCTTATCCTTTAAAATATCACACTGTAGGTATATGGTGGAGCTTTGCTTTTGTTAAGGTCAGCCGCTTGGGAGTTCTCAATTTGGTGAATCATGTAGGATGCTGCAGTGATTAGATGCCAAGTCACGATCCAGCACTTGGAGCTAATTTTACTTCCAGTGTGCTGCGTTTGCATTCAGAGCCCTTCTTACTGGCACTGTTATGTTGCAGACAGGAAAGGAGATCTTCTTTTGCTGCTCAGGCTTGCTCCTTCGTGCTGAGCTTCTCACAAGGGTCTGTGCCTTAGAGCGCAGCCTGTCTGGACCAGGGGGTGCGGCTAGTGGCTTCCAAGTCCGGGCTGTAAGGATCCCAGCTGCTTCCACAGTCGTTTCAGTGGATGACATGTATATAGTAAAGGATAATCTCCTGCTTGATGCTGATGCTTGCTGCAGTCCTGAATCCAAAGTAGGCTCCTAAGAATGTGGGAATGCTGAGCCGAAAGTCAAGCATTACTCTGAGCAGAGCAGATGCTGCTGAGCCATCTGAGTAAGCTTTGTGGTGCACGGGTTCTCGGGCAGCCTTTCCTCCAGCAGTTTTTAAAAGTAGTTGAGAACAACTTTCATACTTTATTACTTAAACACTTTGAAGAAGATTATACCTGAAGAAACTGTTACACAATACTGGGCTAAAATTAGAGCTCTTTTCAAACCTGGAGATTAGTTTTTGTTATGAGTTCATTCCTATTTTGAGTTATTTTAATTCATATGGGCACAGTGGTATCAGATTGCCTGAAATAAATATAACTTGCTACAAGTTGATCATGTCTCACGCTTTATTACTGAAGGAGGAATTATTAGTGCTGTCTGGTTTTAAAGTTGACACTAGCGTTTGCTGTAAGCTGAATTTGTTTTAAAAACTTGAGCCAAAGCAATTCAGTCACTTCTGAAGATGATGACAGAGTACAAGTTATTTAAAAAAAAAAAGTTTTTTTAAATTTAGACACCTTTGCCTTTCTGGCAAAGATTGATGTGTTGCAATGTCTGTGAACATTTGCCTATTACTGAGTTAAAGAAACTTCAATAAATTTCAGCTTGTCCGTTTTCAGTAGCAATGCATAAGCTGTAACAAATACGGTGCCTACACTGACCGTGTTCCAGATCATACCTGCAGGTGTCTGAGAAGGCCTTAGGCTGTTGAGGGCTGGCCAGGTCTGGGGCTTGGCAGAAGAACTGGTGGTTTTGGGCGATAAGGAAGTTTTCCCATTGGTTAATAACGTTGCTTGTCAGCAATGTAGAGGGATGAATAGCTGGTAATGTAGATAAGCGAGGAGATTTGGCAAGAGAGTTGAATGGAGGGGCCCAGAGTGTGAGGAGCTGTGGAACTGATGAAACAGGGACTGGGAGCTGCTGGGCAGTAAGGAGATCCTTGGCTGTTAGGCAGTCAGGGTGGAGTGCCTCACTCAGCACTGCAAAGGGCTACACCCTCTTGTAGCCTGGCCACTTCTGCACGGTGCGGCATTTGGTGCTGTGTCTCCTCTAAGTCCTATACGGTAATCCTGTACCTTAAATCAATTGATGGTTTTGGAGGATTCATTTCAAAGTGTCTCGTATACGTCAGGATGGGTTTTTTTTATAGTGTGGACTTGGTTATGTATGTTATGTGTCCTGGGGAACATAAGAGCGTATGTGTGACAGGATGGTGTTGGAGCACTGTTAATGAAATAGAAGTAATGCTGTCTTATGAATGTTGTCCGCTGCCAACAGTCCTCAAATGAGGTACTATTTCAAAAAGCTGGCTGAAGGGACCAGACAACATAGATGGTTGAGCAGCTCAGTGCTTAAGCTCCTGCACGTTATCTTTTTTGTGAGCAGTACATGTGTGTTTGACGTGACTGATTTGGCAGAGAGTAGGCCCGTGAAGTTGGGGGATGAGGAGAAAAGAATTAGTCTAAAGGACTGGAAGCTTGTTTATGCACATGGATTTGGAGGATGGAAACGATGAGTGAAGTGAGTAAGAGCTGGAAAGGGAGGAGATACCAGGAGAAACTAAGGAACTGGAAAAGCTGAAGCTTGATTAGCAGCAAGCATGAGACAAAGTTAAGGAGTAGCAGGATAAGAAGGGATGGGAGACAGATGTACAACAAGTTCATCTAGGCTGAAATGTGCTTCTGTGAACAGTATTGATTACACAGCTTCAGCAATTGACTCCAACATTGTGGGGTCATCTTTCTGCTGCTGTCTAATCCACTGCAAAAGCGTAAGTTGTCTCTCCTACTGTGGTATTTTGCGAAGAGAAGTTCACTTTTTGATGTTTCTTCTCTTTAGATTACTTGTGCAGAGGTACGGTCAGTGATTAGATGGCTTGTAACAGACCTAAAGTTCCCAACTCTGTTTTTAAACTATGTCATTATTTATAATTATGTCATCTGATAGAATTCTGTCTCCAAAAGTTTCTCTGAAAATCTGGCATGAAGGTTTTGTTGAAAGAAATCAGAAAACCTCAATAGAAACATTAGAATAATTTTGCAAGAGCTTTGGTCTTGTAATACATGTGCATTATAATCACTACATGATAAGGCACGCTGAAGTTGATGTAATAAATCATCTGCTTATGTAAGGGGCAGGGATGAAATTGCTGCTGGAAAATTTGATTTAATTATTGATATGGGTATAGAGATCGTCTTAAAGATAACAGTTCATCCTGGCATATGCTGTTATGAAATGTATATGGAATTGGATGGTGGGGGAAGTGCACATAGAAGGAACCAACAGGCACTCCCAGAGTGTTAAATATCAAAGTCTTCTGGAGAAACACTTTGCAGAAACTCCTCCGTTCCCTAGGACTGAATTCTCTATTGCTTCTAGCATGGATGACTTGACTCCTCTATTTTCAGGTACCTACTGATAGTCTTATGTGTCTCTTTCTCACTCTCGTCTCCTGGAGTTAGTGCTTGCAGCATTGCTGAACCCCCGGCTTCCAGGCTCAGTGACAGCACTGTCATTGTGGCGCTGGCGGATGCTCTGTCAGCTCTTTTCCTGCCAGTCAGTGGGGGTTCCCAACACACAAAACCCCAGCTCCTGCTGCCCTTTGGGAGAGCACAGAGCTTGGCAGCTTTAAATCACCTGCCAGCTCACAAAAACACGTTGGGTTTTCCAGCTTTGTAGCCAAGATTAAAATCATCTCTAGTGGAAGTCTGGTTTTGTTAGCGTTCCTCACCCCTCCTCTTGGGACAAAAGCAATCCCTAGGCATTGTAAGGGGAGAAATACGGGGTTTATTTCCTTCATTATCTTACGTTTTGCTGGTTATTAGGGGAGCCAGGTGGTTTCTGTGGATTGCTCACCTTCTCAACAGGTGGGGAAAATTAATTTCATGCCCTGTAGCTTTGATAGGTGTTATCAATATATGGGCTTGATGCAAAATGAAAATGTCTTACTGGCACTGCACAGACAGTACCACAGCCTGGGGTGTTACCAGTTAGTTGGTCTAGCTCTTTTTCCAGTGTTTCAATACCCAAGCGCCTGAAGTAGCTGCATACATCCAGATGCATTTGTCGCTTGCCTCTGATATGTGAAAATGGAAAGGATATACTCTGCAGTGATTTGAGTGAATGCAGCAGAATTTGTTTGAATGGGAGGCTGATTTAGACTGTCAGATGTGTCGAGTAGAAAGCACTTCTAACAGGTACGTTGCAGTGTTTGCTTAAAAAGGGGGATGACTTATCAGCAGTGGCCAGAATCTCCATGTATATTTTTAAAATAACTGCTGGTTTTGAGCAGCGGATTGGGAACTGGGGTCAGAAGAATTGGGCTGGGAAGAGGCTGTGGAGTCCTGGTACATGCAGAGTCAGGGGGAGACAGAAAGCAGAACCAGCTAAGCCTGGCAGGACCATGCAGACCAGAGTGAAGAACTAGTATCTGTTACTGTGATACCGTGATCTTGTCATTGCCTAAATCTTTTGGAGCTTGTGTAACTGTCATACTGGAATATATCACCTACTGCTACTCTGTAGCCTTAAGTCATTTCAGCTGTCATAGGATGTGTAAAGTAAGAGCTGTTGGACTGTGCCATGTTAAGTGGTGTTTTGAAGCTTGTATAATACTCTGTAAAACAGTCTTATACTTGAATTTTCATTATTCAAATGGTACTGGACTTCACTTTATGTGTACACATCTGAATTTTATTAACTTGCATACTAACACAGGAGGGATGAGGGAACATACGCTTTCTTCAGCTGACAGATCCTGTTACTCTGCTGTTTGATATGACCTAAATTAATACAAGTTCAGAGTCATTTATCTGGTTACATTGAGGAGGTCAGGACTTTATAAGGCTGGTAGAATTGTGTGAGCTGTTTTAACAGAACTGCCCTCAGCGTGAGGTTTCGGTGCGTTAGTTCTCCTTCAGTTTAAACATAAAAACATAATGACATTCTTAAATTATCAAAAGCTGTCATTATTTTCTCAAGATTGTTTTTACGAAATGTGTAAGTCAAAATGTATGTTCTTTTAATGCAGATATCTTCATTGAGTTGATAGCACTGTAACTGCTGTGAAGGCACAGTTCTTGAAACGTCCTCAGGAGCTAGAGGCTGAAAGTTTTGCACTGCAGGCTTTAAACTTGAATCCCTATGTTAAAAAAGTTCAGATGCTCTTTAATGGATTTTTTTTTTTTTATTCTGACAAGATGTCTATCTTGTCAATGTTTAAAGTCAAAATAATAATAAACATTATTAATGCCACAGCTCTAACTTGATGTGTGTTTTAAAATCTCTGCACTTCAAAGTGAGTTGGTAGCGCTCGATGTTAACCTCAATCAATATATGCCTATAAATCCTTTTAAGGAACCTGCAGTGGCTATTTTTTTCTTACATTACTTTTTTTTTTTCCTTCCTTTAAACTGTTTGAATGCCAGTTCCCATATTGGATTTGGCTTTGTCAGTAGTATACACTTCATCTCTTGCTGTTTGTAGCATTTTGAGAGTAAAAGTATATTTTTAAATTTGTTTGCTACTTGTCATCCTTGCCTGGATGTTGTTATTTTTATACAGGAGAACTGTGCATGCATACCAACACTGTGCTGATGGATTGCCCTAGACAGACTAAACCACTGTGGTAACAGCAGAAAAAAATATTTGTGATTTGCACTTGGAAAAAAGTTCTACAGCAACTCTGAAATTAAATATACTTTTGATTTTATTTACTGGATCGCTATTGTGTGTCTTCAAGTCCCCAGTCATTCTTTTTACATAAGCATCATTTAGGTATTTATTGCTTTTATGTTTTTCATAATAAACTCTACTGTTCTTTCAAGAAAAACGAAATAGCTAAAATAATAAATAATTAATATTTAAAATGGTTAGGTTTAGGTTGAAGTCTATTTTCAAAGAAAACCCCCTAATGCTTAGCAAAGTGAAAACAGATCTTTATTTCTGTATTTGTAGAAAAGAATTACTAAAAGCTTATTTGCCAAGTCCAGAGATGGCCTGCCTCAATAGTGTCTTATTTAAGATCAAAAATAAATGTTTTCCTTTTTTGAGGCTAACTCATTATTTGCAGTAGGCTGCATTTGCTGAGGTAGTTTACAAATATGTTTTTCAGAATTACAGTAAGACTTGGGATTGTCATAACTTTGCACTTCACCCATCACAGCTCCTGAACTATCCTGAATATTCCTGCTCTGATATTGGGGTAACATCTCTGTCTGTCTGGGTATGCTTTCAGGAAAGATTAATTACATATATTGATGTCCACAGACCATAATAGTATAACTAAAATGAATAGCTTTGATTAATTTTCCAAGACTGACTTTTCCAGTAAATAATGAAGTTGGAGAAGGACGTGAAGGCTGTTGGGAAGAAAGTCAAGTGTAACTCATTGGAACTGGGGGCTTTATTAATATGGAGAGGTGCTCATTAGAGATGGAAAAGTAAATTAGGGAACCAGGTGATGACTGGATGTTAAAGCTTTAACAGGGTATTCACAGATCCCTTCTGTGTCATGATTTTCTTTGTGTGTCAAAATAGAAACCAATGCTAGTATATTGAATAAAACAACCTCGGTTTTAGTCATGTTGGTAGCAGTCCCTCAGACACAAACCCCTCACTTTCGAAGATCACATTTGATTACCATGTATGTTTAAGATCATTGAACTTTGAGCCTTGAGGCTGCATGTGTTTTGTGTGTTATCTGCACTTTTGGAGGGGAATATAGCACATTTCTCTTCCCTCAGCCACCTGCTGGAAACACACTGATTTCCTGGCCATAGCCATTTGGAATCCAGCATTGCAGGCCCTTATACAAGTAAAACCTGACCTAGGGATGGAGATTCCACCAAGTTTGTGAAACAGGTAGCTATTTTACAATTCTATATATGGCATACAATTTGGTAGGCAAAAAGTGCTTAAAAAAGATTATATTTAAATACAGAAATGATATGTAAACTGTATTCCTCCAGTTGAAAAGTATAGTAATTTGAGTCCCCCATAATAATACCTTTGGACTTCTGTCATACGCTTCTAATGAAAGGAGGGTACTGTTACTGCAGGGGTACTACCTGGCCTCAGGAGTTAACCCAACAAGCTGTACCTGTTGGTGTCAAAGAGTTATGGCTGTAGCATTTTTGCAGCTGCTCCAGCTCTGTCCCTGAAGCAGTTCTAGCTGAGGCTGATCCAAACCAGATTTGCTGTACAGAAGGCAAACAGTAAATAAATGAATTGGAGACTTGGCAACTCCAGCCTCCTAGGTGGCGAAATGATTCCAAACACCTTTCTTCTCAGGCTAGTAGGAAAGAAGAGAGGTGCATCTGCTGCTTGCCCATTTCTGTATGTGTGTGAATATTTCATCTCTTACCCTACACAACACAAAATCATGTCGTGCATGCAAATAAAAAACTGAGCTTGCTGTGAGTTTGGATGTGTGGGAATTTGGCTATAATGAATCTAATGTTAATGATTTTAATAAGAATTCCATATTAAAATCTTTAATAATGATTTTATCTCTATACAAATCATACCCTCTTTTTCTGTCTTATTGTGTGCCGTACACGTACTACCACTTTTTTCTCCACTGCAAGTATTTGCATATTGTATTTTCTTGCTGAAACTATTTTTGGGTGTGTAACTTTATTGTTGAGTTCACCTCTATTGCCATATAGTTTTAAGGAAAACACAAGTAATTCCATGTTCTGTTGTTGCAGAGATGAAGAAGCCATTATGCTTGTGTGGCTACTACTTAAGACTCTTTTGGTGGCTATCCTAAAAATGAAATATTTACTCTTTATGCAACACAAGTTCAGAGAAGTTAGTTGCTGCACTAGGTCGTTTGACAACTTACAAATTATTAATAACGTGTAGTCTTTCTGGAGATGTGAATGGCACATTGAGAGACAATACTTTGAAATCGGGAGTGTAATTACAAAGAAAAATATCAAATATCCTCTTTACATAAGTAATACCAAATTATTCAAATGTATTTAAAATCAAATGCAGTTCTGACTAGACTGCAGTGACAAATGGTTTAAGGATTTTGAGTTTATTTTTTTTTCAATTCCAGGTCAACCATTGAAACTCCTTCCAGATCAGCAGTCATCAAAATTTATTTATTTATCGGATGATTGACAAAAAGACTTTTTAAAATTGAGACATCAAAGTCTTAATCATATAGTATGAAAGGGCTCTGCCACAGTAGGAAACTTGCAGTGCTTTAAGAACTTAAACCTGGAGGCAGTCTCGTGTGATGAGTGTAGATATTTATCGTTTAACCTCAGAAACAGAAACCAGGTTTGAAGTGAAAGTTCTGGGAAGATGATGCCCAGAAATGCATTTATATAGTGTGCAATTTTTTCCCTTTAAAAATAGGCAAATAAATCAAAATGAGGGCTTTCTACATGAGAGCAACTCTGCCAAGTCTGGGTGCGCGTGTGTGCACGCAGGTATTGTGCAGAGCTGCTCAGTTTATAATACCCCCTTTTCCCACTTTGTTCTACACCAGTTGCTAATGCAGGTGGTGCCTCCAGGGTCCTACTCTGGGGCCAGCAGCATGTAGCTGTGAAGAGCTGCGCCAGAGGACAAGTGAGACAGAATCAGGAGGTGTCTCCATCTGTTTTGCTGTCCAGACTTAGCTTTACTGCTGGGTGCTGTTTTTTTGGGTAGAGCTCTTAATCTTGAAATTTACTGGGAGGATTATTACAGATTTGTGCCTTTTCAGACAAGCAGCCGTGACACTGCAATACTTGCTGGAGGAGAGACTTGAGGTAAAATACCCTTTTTCAAAGTAGATTCAAGCTCACACCTTTTATCTCTGAGGAAAATCCCTATTTATTGTGTTTTAGGATCTTTGGACAGCAAGGACAAAAGGTCAGAGAAAATAATCTTTTTTTTTTATTATTTATTTGAATACGTTCCTCAGATGTGATCTGCTGGGGGAAGAAAGCATCTTCTCTGTCTCTCTACAGAAGCGGTGCCACTCAGGGCACAACGCTGGGGTGAGCCACAGCCAGTCCTGCTTTGTGTAGAGGAGAAAGCACTGCCACGTGGCACTTTCTCTGCCTGTCGTGTTGAAGAAAATCATACCTGCGCCAGTCTGAGCCTGATGGTTTTGTGTGTTAGGCATACCCTGTGTGTACCTACTGAACACAGCCCTCTAGGAGTTTCAGGTGCACTAATTTGGTTTCAAGTTGTCAGTCGAGATGCTGGCAAGTCTCAAGGAGGTAGCTGTGAAGTTGTTCCAAACTGTTACAGAGAAAGAATGGTAGAGCGCCTTCAAGTAAAGTTTAAGACACTGATGAATTTGGGCGCTTCTAGGTGCGATGGCAGGTAAGGTTGGACAGAGGAACATCAGGAGTGGAATGAGGCCCTGTTCCAGTCAGATCCTCTTTGGGTAGTGCAGCCTCAGGTATAGCGTGTATCTCGCAGGCACAAGTTCAATCAATATATGCCATACTAGGAAGAAGAAAAATCCTTGGGCAGCTGAAGCATCCCAAAAAGATTTCTGCTA
>VXBO01012426.1:84084-99710 GCA_013400135.1 Rhinoptilus africanus
GACCATGATTTAAAACTGCATATGCCAGAATCTTGATTGTATGTTTTGGGCTTTTTTGTTTCCTTGTTTGGATGGTTGGGTTTTCTTGGTTTTGTTTTCTTGGTTGGTTGGTTTTGGTTTTTTTACCAGGATGAAGATTCTAACCTGCTTTGTAACTGTCATCTTCCTTTTATCCTCTTCCCTTTCTCCCTCAGGCTTGATTCTGTTCAATCTCTTTTTGTGTAATTGATGTAAATTCATTTAGGCTATGCACTAGATGTGTTTGGGGAGGTATTTAGTTTCTTCTCTAGTAATCTACAAGCGGTGCAGCAGCAGCAAATCTGTTTTGTTCCTGTAGCTGTAGTTGGTTTTCAAGTTGATAAATCTCCTGATCCTGGGGTTAGGAAGTGTACATTTGTGTACACTTAAACTGTGTCTCTTTGCCCAGTGTATTTAAACTGCTTTAGGCATCCAACAGTCAAGGACACTCACTGTGCACAAAGAGGAAGGGCAGAGCATTTGTTCCTGTATGAAAAAGGCTGGAGAACAGTACTAGAGAAAATCTTAGTATAATTACAGTTAATGCTGTGAATCTTACCATGGAACATCCTCATCAAAAAGTAGCATGAAAGCAGAAAGCAAGCCCATGTACTTGAATCTATGGCAATACTAAGCTGTACGTGCTATAGCTGGTAAAATAATGAAGTGAATGAACCTTGAGTTATTTGAAGAGAACTCTTCTCAGGCTGCTGTGCTGGAGTCACTTCTAGGAATCCTCACTCTCCTTGACAACTTCTCTGTGTGATAAAACCTTATGCGCCTTATGTGTGGGAACAAAGTCTCTCCCTGTAAGAGAGTCAGAGAAGTCAAACCAGTATGAGCCTGCATCCCCAAAGTGTTCAAGAAGTTATTTTCTGTAGCTGGCAGATAGCCAGCTTTGGCTGGTACAATGAACATCAAGAAAATGTAGAAAGGAGACAGAGAAGCTTAAGAATGATAATCAGGACATAGATGCTACAATGATTTTGGAACAAAAATAATAGGTTATTCAGGTCTAGCTTAAAATTACTTAGCCTGCTTTGCCTACCATAAACAGTTGGTGACTAGTGAGGAATAACTGGCTATGTTCTGCTATAGAACATCCTTATATAAATAAGTTTGTAGAAAAAAAACCACAAAAGGAATAAATTATTACCGAGGAGGCAACAGCAATGAATTAAGTAAATCCATTACATTTCAGTGGGAGGACCTAAACCAGTAGAAGGGGTTATGATGATGTTTTAAAGTAAATAAATTAATTTAAAAATCCTCAGAGGATCCTGATCTTTACAATTTTCACTTGATAATAGGAGTTAACTTAGTAGCTACTCTTTGTTCCCAACCTTTACTCCCTGTATATTTGGAATGACTTTTTGGCAGGAGGATACACAGGTGCCAGTGGACAGTCATCTTCTATACCCTCATACGCATGTGAAACTATGTTTTTGAATGTTATCTGTGTTTTGTAGTCTTTTCAGACTCTTTAATCCTAAAGGCATTTTTCATAAAGAAACTGGAAACTATATGGATCTTACTTTTGAACACAAAATTCTGATCCCAGGAAACTTTATTGGTGAAGTAAAGGAAACTGAAGCTGGGAAATGAAAAAGAAAAATTCAGTTTACCTATGCAAAAATGTGAAAAATAATGGTAGGTGATTATATCAAAACATATGCGGGGAACAAAGCTCAATCAAGGCTGTGCATTCCCTAAATTCCCATACAGGAAACAGAAGTGTTTTCCACTCTCGCTTTTCAAAGTGACAGTAGTAGTAGTAATAATAATAAAAACAACCCCTCTCAGTCTGCCTAGTTAGCATACCTACTCTTGGTCCTTGTGTGACCATCAAAATGAAATACAGTCCTAATCAGGCGGACATGCCAGAAGACTAAATGGAGGTAATGATATATCCAATCATACCTGTCAATACATAGGTCTTTACTCTTAAAAGCATAATATTTATGTGACTTCAGCTGTAGTTTTTAGGCTTACAGAAACTTCTAAAACATTCAGGGTATAAAATAACAGGTGAAGCAACCCCCTCACTTTATTATAGTACTATGATAGTGAGCCTTCTGTTTTCTTCACTGCGCTGACTTAACTGCACGAGCATCTTTTAAACTTATGTTTTCCTGTGCCTCGTCCCTGGGTACTTGTGAACCGTGCTGTCTTTCTAGAGTTAAGGATCCCATACCCATTTGCCCAGTCTGAGACCAGTATCTGGGGATTAAACTCTACATAGAGGGTAGCTGTTGAGCTTTTTGAAGATCTCGGCTGAGTATTACACTAGATAAATTTTGATGGGAGTATGACTGTGACCTTAGAAAACGTAAATCATTTGTGGCTTTTCTGAGTATTATATGTCTGGAAAGAGCTGAGGACATTTGGAAAGGAAACCTAAAAAAATGCGTGAAAAAAATGGATGGATAAATAATCAGTATTATCAGGTAATTGCTAGATACTTTTCAGATTTAGTTTTTCATCTTTTCTAACAAGCAGATCTCAAAGTAAGGAATTGTGCGCTATATGTGCGCATCAGTGTTATTTTCAGCTTAAACAGTTCAATAGGTTAAAAAGTAGTTTTGTTAATATGTAAATTGTGCAGTAAGACGTTCCTAATGGTTATATTAGTTTAAAGGCTTCCTGAGGCTAAAATGGTAATAAGATGTAAAACAAGATGCCACGGGTAATATTACAATTACAAAAAAAGTGTGTGTATCAGTGAACATTTTCAGAGGCAGACATGATTATTTCTGTTGAAGAAAAAAGAGCTGCTATGACTGAAAACCTTCTAATAAAAATGTATTGGGAGGTAGGAGAACCAGTTCAAAGGCTTCTTTTTAAGTCTCCATCACAAAGAGTCTGTTTTATTGTGATAGCTGCCGTCCTGACAGTCAAGTGACAGATTTTGCTATGGGTTTTGGGCTGTCCATTAAATATAACACCTCCATTTTTTGAATGTTTTGAGTAGCCCACTGAGTAGCTACTGGCTGAAAAGTAGGAGTCACAGTGGGAAGCCGAAGGGGAACGGGCCTCTGGAGCATTTAGTGTTTAATGGATCTAGAGCTGTAGTGAAGCAGTGTGCAGAAATAATTCTAATTAGGCTTGGTCAATCAGATGACAAAATGAGCCCTGCCCCTCCATCGTGCAGCTCTAAAATTCAGAAAACAATTTCTCCTTAAACACAGTTAACTAAAAAAAATCTGTTTAATTGGTTATATTTTAGCTAATTTCTTGATACAGTATTCCCTCAAAGGCAGAGGGGAGCAGATAGTTAAGCTACTGTACTGGCAAAATTTCCTTTTTCATCTAGGACTTCGTTTCGGAAGGAATGGTCTAACCCATGATTTTGAGAATTGAGCTTTTACAAGAATTAGATGTTACTAAATACAAATAATAGATTAATATTGTGCCACGTTTGTGACATGGTAAGTAGCTTCTTATTTACAGTTTCATGTCAGCTGTTGTCACTAGAATGTACAGTTGTAAATGTGCAATTAAAGAGCAGTAACTCTGAATGGCAGAGGTTTTGGCTAATCAACACTATTTGATGATAAATCTTCACATCAGAAATAAATTGTCTGTAATTGTAGATGAGAAGGCTAAAAGTCTTAAAAAAAAAAAATCCTTTGCAGCTCTAGAAGCGTGGTACGTACACGAAGTGGGAGCTCAGTTAAGATACTCTGGTTCTATTTCGGCAAGTTTAAGGGGTCAGGTGGATGCAGTCATTACTGAACCTTACTGACAATCTGCTTTGAAGTAGATTCTTAAGAGGAGATTGTGCTTTTGTGAAGAAAAGCGTTGTTGTAATAATCCCTGAGAACAGAATGGGTTTCAAAGAAGCAGATTAGGTTATTATTCTGAAATAATGCTGGTGCTAATAAATGCTGACAGAATTCTTACTGATACCTATAAGAAGATGCAAACCCCCTAAAGTTGGAAACATTTTAACTGGACTTAAAAAAGAATCCAGATTTCTGGTAGAACAGAAATGAAAAGTTTTAAATAGGGTTTCTTTATTTAGGAGTTGGAAAAAAGCTACTGTTCTGTACCAGGATTGCTTTAAGGTAGTTTCTTGGAAAGCCAAGGTGGTCCAGATGTTCACGTGCTGTGTGTGAAATCGGTGGCTTGAATACTGTGGGCAAGGACATTCAGCTCTTCTAAAATGTCTTCATTTATTTCTTGGTATGTTTAAATTTTCTTTCTTGTACTGGAATGTTGCTACTCAGCCCAAATAGTGTAGCTTTTGCAATGCTCTGCCCCTCAGACTCTGTCAGTGGAGACAGAGGATTGCCCCACTGGCAAGTCATCAACTAGAACGAACATAAAGGAAAAATGAAACTGGAGCTCTAAGTTAAGAGGCAAGTCATAGGTCGTTGCTTAGTGGGAAATTGTGCATAAGGTAATGTCTGGATAAAATCTGTGTTGATTTTACTGGCTGCGTTGTTTGTGCACTGTATGTAATGAAAAGGAACTATATATTTTTCTTTCTTTTTGTTGATAGAAACCAATTACTCTTAAACAAAAAACCAAATGGAAAAATACCCTAATACAGTGAGCATCATTTTACTAAAAGGTTCATGCAGCTAAGCAGATTTAGCTCTGCTTTTAAATAAATACAGGGAAATGTTTAACCCCTATTGTATGGCCACAAAGCCTATGCTGATCACACAAAAGCTTGGGAGGGCCGAAGACAAAGCAACGGGCTGCTGGAAACGGCTCCTCTTGTACGTGCTTCTGCACAGAGTCCAGCAACATCAGGACTTAACAGCAGAGTTTTGTCAAGATTACAACATGAAGGGGAGCATGTTACAAGTTCTTACCTCTAGCTAACAAAAGGAAAGGAGGGGGAAAAAATAACCAAACCAAAAAAGGGAAGAGGACTATATAGCTATATGCACAAGGTAACGGCTGATTTCCCTTTTCTATTCTCATTCTTCTCAATCGTTTACATAGTTGATATTTGTGTTCCTAAGCATTAGTTAGTTTGATTTACTGGAATGAGGTAAAGTGAGGAAATGGAGTTTATACCTCTGAAGAGGAGAATAAACCTCTTCTATGTAACTTACTGAAATATTTGACTTTGGTTAACAGTCTAGGAATTTAAATCAATGCATTTGTAATTTGTGTCCATGGAGGAAAGGCATGACTTTGCAACATTTTAAAGATCAGATGAAAATTACAGTGTTTTGATTATTATAATATGCATAAAATTAAGGCATTGTTCTTACAGATGTTAATATAATCGAGGCTGGGCTACTTGCCTTAGGAGATGTCTTCATGAGGATGTGTATATAAGAGGTGGAAAACTGGACAGTTATTTTTGGTGTATTTCCACGATATTTTTTTTTCCATTGTTACTTTGTCAGAATCATCTGAGGTTGAGCACTACCAGAAATAAGATAGATATGACAGAAAGATGGATCACTGCCCTCGTCAACCAACAGGGTAGTTTCTCCTTTTCTGAGAGCTCCTCATCATTCCTCCATTCTGAAAGAAGAAATGACATGAGCGTGAATAATGGAGCTCTGCAGTACTAGATTGCATAAAAATACTCTTAAATACAATATTTTTCCAGGTCCCCTGAAAATGTTTTGCATTTAAATAGCTTTCTGCAGTATTGTAAAGTAAAAGGAAACTGAATTATATATGGGTATGTATATATTTATATTGTCAATTTTGAGAGAAAGCTGCATATCGTCTCATTCTAGTGTCTTAACTTTTAATTAGTATTTTGAATACTTTTTATATAAAACCATTTTGCCAATCAGCTTATATAAAATAAAAATGGAATTTTTCTATTTGAAATTTTTTACACAGTTATGTATTACAGTCTATTTGCTTTTCATTCAGAATTTTGTTTCTCTGAAATCTATCAAAACTATTTAGTAGAAAAGCTTGTAAAGCAACAATGTTATGTAAATTTTAGTTCCTTCACAGAATTTTAAATTACTAAGTATATACAGTAAGCATAATGTCAGGTGCAGAAAAGTAAAAAGTGTGCTTTATGCTTCCAAAATATGCTAGCAGCCAAACTCCTCATGTACAAAAAGTCAGAAGTTACATGGCCCCAGATACGTTTAGTACATTTTAAACCAGGTTTCATCTAAACTATAGACTTTCTTAAACCAAAAGGTACAAGGGTACAAATGCTCCTGTCACTTTGGAAAACAGACATCTGGTTATTAATTTACATTTTTGTACATGAGGGTTTCCTGGACAGAAATAAATCTATAGAACTTTACTTCTTGACTTCTCTAAGATCATGCTACCAAGCCATTCAAAGGATCCTCCATTCACTTAGCATTGTGAATAAGAATGCAAATTTAAAAAGCCTCGGAGATTTGCTTCTTTACTTCTTCATTGGATCTGAGTTGATTTTTGAGGTGCTCTTCTGTACACGATTTACAGACCTCATTATGATTTCCTTGGAATTTCAAGCTTTTGTTAAGCTCCCTCCTAAGAGACTATCAGAGAAAATAAATAACGTCACGGCAAAAGAATCTGATCATGGACTGTAAATAGGTTAAAGGCACAGATGACAAGAACTATAGCAAATACTTACTTTAGGAGCAGCGTGTGTGTAGTCCAGGCATCCAAAGAGATTGATATTCTGACCATTTCTTACCCAGCAACTGAAAACAGCTTGACTATAGTACCGTTTCTTTTCTCCCAGTAAAACACTGTGAATTGGAATTTGTTACAGTATGTCCCAAACAATATATAGTGTTGCATAACCATGTTCACTTCAAAAGAGTTGTGGAAACCAAGGTGAGGTTTTTTTCCCTTCTTTTAATGAGTGTCAGAAGTCTGGGAAAGGTATCAACAGAGCCATGGTTTTCTGCTGTATGTGAGGTCTTGCACAAGCCATCTCTGGGTTTAAGATCATGCCTAACTTTTAGACATAGCCCTTGAGGCTACAGCTGTCCCTTACTGGTAAAAACTGATAATAAAAAGACAGGGTCAAATTCCTGTCATCAAGGTAGTCTAGTTGGTAAGGGTTGATCTGCCTCTACATTTTAATGCTGAGAGTTGGGGTGGTTCAGCCTGGAGAAGAGAAGCCTCTGGGGAGACCTTATACCACCTTCCAGTACCTAAAGGGGGCCTACAGGAAAGATGGGGAGGGACTCTTTATCAGGGAGCGTAGCGATAGGATGAGGGGTAATGATTTTAACCTGAATGAGGGGGGATTTAAATTAGATATCAGGAAGAAATTCTTTACTGTGAGGGTGGTGAGGCACTGGAACAGGTTGCCCAGGGAAGCTGTGGATGCCCCATCCCTGGAAGTGTTTTCAAGACCACGTTGGCTGGGGCTTTGAGAAACCTGGTCTAATGGGTGGCGTCCTTGCTTGTGGAGGGTGTCCTTGCACATGGCAGGGGGGGTGGAACTAGATAATCGTCAAGATCACTTCCAAACCAAACTGTTCTCTGATCGTGAAGTGTGCTCTGGTTTTTTCTTGGAGACAGTGAGTTGGTGGACCAAACCAGCCAGGAAGCAGCATGAATGGCAGGGCCGATGTAGCTGCTATCTTTCTATAATAGAATATGTGTGTTCATTGTCGTACTTAAGTGTTTTGACCAATTAAGAGTTGCATGCGTGTAGCGGTACTGAATGCAACTTCGGTGGTGACTTTGGCTCAATAAGGTCCTGTTGGTTTGCAGACAGCTCTTCCTGCTGAATTTAGAGGTGGGGGGTAGGAAGGAATTTGAGTGCCTGAATAAAGATGAAGGCAATGAAGTGAATTACCAAAGTGGATTTCACAACAGTGAAGTAAATTATATATGCCAAACTCCCAAAATTATAAAGATAATGTATTCTTCGTGTGCTTTATTATGTAAGAGCAACAAGTTGATTTGCAAGAGCAAGATAAAGAGCAATTTATGAGAAGTGCTGTTTGTTCAAGTGGTGTGCCAGCTGGCAAACCCCTAACTGTTGACCAGAACTCTCTTGTAGCTGTTTCTTCCAGTAACAACGAAAAGGCTTTTTAAAGTATACTGAAAGAAATTGAATGACTATGTTATCACTTTGATGGGAAATTAAACCTGTCTTCCTGTACACTGTTGTACATTGAGTTTTTGCAGTCTCCTGTTTTACCTTACAAAATAGTGCTGAACTGCACTATGAGTAAGTCATGAACTTTAATTACTTTTCTACAGATAAAATGTACACTTTTGTGTACAGTATATAAAACAACAGGTGCTGCAGTGATGCTCAGCTATTGCTATTAGCTCACTTCACCAGTTCAATGAAATAAGGACTACCTATAGTAGCAAGCATAGCGGAGTTTGCACATGTACTGCAAAATTAATAGCCTGTAAGGGAAATCCTCAGTTAGAAATTTTTTGAAGCTCACTCAAAATACATGATCCTACTTGAAGCTTTCTTGCTTGAAAGTTCAACTCCCTGCATGTATTACCAAAGAAAAATAAGAACATCCTTCCCAACAAAACATCAAAGATGTTTGAAATGGGGTGTTCAAGTAACACAGAGTAAGAGAAGAGAGGAACTGGGTGCATCACGCTTGTGAATAAATGAAGAAGATAATAGCTGAATTCGAAAAAAAACCCTGTTCTGCTGTTTCCCGTTTTTTTGTATCGTGCTTTCAATTTGGGGGCCGTGGGTGGAAGGAGAGGGGTTGTCTGTCCCATCCATCAACTAGAATTTGGGATATTCTCCTAACAAGTGGGAGATGAGACAGTTTAAAAATTGACTGTGACTGTGTGATGTCTCTCTTTCTGGGCAAGTGCTATGACCAAAGGCTTTTCCTGCAGTAGAGGCTTGCTGTCAGCAGCTGTGACCTCTCCAGCAGATGTCTAATTAGAAGCTTAGGCACCAGTATCCCAAAGAGGGATCAAGTATTTGGTCCTGAGGAGAGAGGTATCCGGTAGGCCCTAAGTTAGGTTGCCGAAAGTTGTAAAGATGTGCTTAGGCTTTACTATTGGTTTGTTCAAGCTTTGCAAAGCACGGACTGTTTTTCACCGACTATATAGCAAACCTGGCTAACTATATGGGTGGTCTGGTCTGAGCTGATGTGACCAGCTATATTATTTTGGAGAACTAAGTGCAAAACCTGATTTTTGGAACGTAGGGAACTTCTTTTTTTTCTTAATGCTTCTTATTTTTTCTTCAGCCTGATATGTATAAATTAGTTCCTATTAAAATACTAGTCCACTTGACTTAACTGGATTTAGTATTGCAGTTATATCAAGACATATCTGCTGTATTTCTAGTAGTTTAACAGTGAACGTAATTATTAGCCTCTATAAATATTTCTGTTTGTATATTATTTTTGCAGGCAAGGAAGTAACACAAAACCTGTCATACAGAAGATAAGAAAGAAGGAAAAGTAAAGAGATAGACCATCTTGCTCTGAAGCTATTTGTACAAAGGTAAGATAATTTTTCCCTCTAAATTTCGAATTTCCGTCCTAACTGGGAAAAAAAGCTACTGGCATTGTTTCTCTCTCTTATGTTTCCCTTTTTCTATTCAGTTTCTATTGAGTACTGTCAGGGTTTGTTCTGCGTTTACCTGCATTTCCATGTTTGTTTAACAGTTTGTGATTAATATAATTTTTAAAATGTCAGCTCAGCTTTTAACTGAAGGGCTCATATTAAATATGTTAACTAGAAAAGCAGCTGAAAGTATCTCATAGCTTCACGTAATTGAAGGTAGGCTTAATCATCTGTGATGTTCCTTGCTGCAGAGAACAGGAGGGCAAGTCAACTAGTAAAGAAGTGAGTCTTGGAAAACCAGACTTAGAAGGAAATTGAGATATTTTTGTATCGAAATACTGGAAGTTTTTTATCCTTGTATAGATCACAGATTTGTTGGTGGGGACATTCTGAATTCTTCATTCTCATGGTTTAGGTCCTAAGGTTAAATGCCTGTTTTGGAAGTTTTGAAGTAAGCTTTGATTTTTCTTTTTTCAATCCTTCTCCAACTCCTCCCCGCTCTTGTATTTGAACAGCATAGATCTTTCAGCATAAGAACAGAGAGAGCTTTACTTGAAGTCAGTAGTAGTTGCTGAATAGTCATCTGTGTTTTAATATCTGATTTTTTTTGAATGAAAAATCTGATTTGGGGGTCTTGAATACAGTATTGTGTATAGTCTACTAGAACAGACCTATCATTTACAGTGTGTAGGCATGGGTAGCTGCACAGTGTTTTATCCCTCATTTATGTGTTCAAGCAGACAGTATCAGTTATATCTTTACAACAGAAGGGAGGAGGTGGGCACTGAAACATTTTGACTTATGAACTATGTGCTGGTGGAGTTACTAAAAGTAACATTTAGTGCATCCTCTCCCTTCAAAGAAGATTTTGGGGTTTTTTAATCTTTTAGGGATCTCTTCTGAAATGGTTCTTGTGTTAGTCACTCAAGAGTTAAATGTAGCTTTGGATAAAGAGGACTGTTAGTGTAAGGTTTTTAAACTAGACTGCTCTGAAAAGAAGATAACCATTGAAGACTGAAAGACTTTCTGGATGGTAACCAAGTTAAGGAAGCTCTGAGGTTCTTTGGCTTTGCTGCTGGCTGCTCTCGCTCACCAGGATCCTGGCACCGTATCCCTGTGCCCTCATTGCCTCCATAGCTCCAGTTCTCCTGTCAGGGAATGCCACCATACAATAGATCCCCTGGGGCTACTTGGATGAGTGACAACCAGCCAGCTCCAAAGTGACAAGCGTTTGAATGTGTAATTGGGTCAGTGCACAGGTGCCTGCTCCTCATGAGTGAGATGTTCTTGCTTTTCTCTGTGACGTTCTCTTGGTTCCTCTCATTTTTCCTACAGTTGTAAAACAAAACTGTCAATACATTGATGTGAGAGAACAGGCCTTATGAAAGGAGGGGGATGTTTTCCCATTAGCCTGTTTTGGTTAAACTAGCTTTACCGCTTGAGTATGGACTGGAGGGGAGGCAAAGAAATCCATTAATGAGATGAATGTTTGCTGATACAGACATTGTAAAAGACAATAAAGTGATTTATTTGACTGGTGAAAACAAATACATTGTCCTAATCTCTGTTAGGTGGTTCTCATATTCATTAGACCTAGAGGCTTGGGCATCAGGAAATCTATGTGAAAGAAAAAGAACTTGTTTTCTTGTATCTACACAATGAGGCTTCTCCTAAGTCTAATAAACAACTTGCCTTCATAGGATGCAGTCGGATATAGGCAATTAATGTGCAAGGGAACTGTTTAATCTTATTGAAGCCTTGGTCTGTGCAGAGAAAACAACTGACATTAAGTCCATAGTCCATATTGCTCAGATGTAGTTGCTCTCCTTTTGTCTCTTCCTCAAAGAACCACAGAATACCTGGGGTTGGAAAGGGAGTTTGGAGACTGTCTAGTCCAACACTCCCCCTCCTCAAAGCAGGGTCAACTAGAGCAGCTTGCTGCTTGGACAACAGATTCAAGTGCTTGACCATCCTTATCGTAGAAAAATGCTTTCTTTTGTTCAGATGGAATTTCATCTGTTTTAATTTGTGCCTCTTGCACTGTCACGGGACACCACCGAGAAGTGTTGTTTACCCCTGTCCCCATCAGGTATTTATACACATGGATAAGATCTGCCTGAGCCTTCTCTTCTCCAGGCTAGAGTCCCAGCTCTTTCAGTCTTGCCACATATGTCAGATGCTCCAATCCCTTAATCGTCTTTGCAGTCCTTCACTGGGCTCACTCTAGGATGTTTGTTTTGCATGTACTGGGGAGCTCATGAGTGCACACAGCACTCCAGATGTGTCTCATCAGTGCTGAGTAGAGGGGAAGCATCATCTCCCTTGACCTGATGCAGCCCAAGATGCTATAGGCCTTCTGTGCTGCAAGGGTGCACTTGCCCTTTCTGGGTTATGGTCTTCTTGGAATCCACCAGGACCCCCAGGTGCTTTTCTCCAGGGCTGCTTTCCAGCTGGTCATCCCTCATGCTGTACTGGTGCCTGGGGTTATTCCCTCCCTGGTGCAGGACTTCATATTTCCTTTTGTTGACCTTCATGAGATTCCTCTTGGCTTATTACTGATATTTTTGAGGTCCCTCTGAATGACAGTGCAACCAGCTGGTGTATCAGCTGCTCTTCACAGTTTGTGTCATCAGCAAACTTGCTGAGACTGCACTCTGTCCCATCATCCAGATCATTAACGATGTAGTTAAACGGTACTGGCACCAGTATTGATCCCTGGGATAGGGTGCACAAGCAGTGACTTTCCTTCAGCGGGACTTGATGCTGATGACAACCCTTTGAGCCCAACAGTTCAGCCAGATTTCAGCCCATCTCACTGTCCATTTGTCTAGTCTGTACTTCATCACTTTGTCTGTGGGGATTTTATAGGAGACGGTGTCAGAAGCCTTGCAAAAGTCAAGATAAACAACATCTGCTGCTCTCCTGTCATCTACTGAGACAGCCATTAGCGGGTCTGTTCTGCTCAGAGCCTCTCAGTCCCAGCAGGTTGCTCCTTGAAATCAGTGTCTCCTCAGTTCAAGGTTTTATTTGAAACAATATTGTCAGTTTTGCTTTGGCTGGCTTGCCTGTGTGTTTATAAAATAATGCTTTTTTTTAATGGTGTCTATTTAAAAGTGTGAAGAGTAGTAATTTAAACATTGTCAGGTTTGAAAGTATTTGAAGTGGTGTGAAGTCAGCAACATAGCTATTGTCAACGTTATTTATGTAGCAACTCTTTAGGTTTCTGCCTTGCTCTCCTTACTAACGAAAAGACCTGCTGAGAAAGGTGAAAAATAAAGATAAAAAAGGTTTGATGCAGTGTCTCAAAGCTGTTTGCTATAAACAGACTGAAGAAAGGAAACTTTTAATGGGTAGGAATCAGAGGAATTATTTATGGTAATACGAGTAACAGAATTAAAATTTCTCAAATTTACATTATTCCTTGTAAAATTTTGATTGTGAAAAATGTCCTTATTCTAACAGGACTGGCATATCATCTAGTTACATTTAGGAAACTTGACAGGAGAAATCATCTGGAAAAGAGACGCATATTTCAGTAATGTATAGTTTTCTTACCATCAGCAAAGAGAGGATGAAAAGGGTTTCTCATTCAAGAGTGTAAATGTAAGTATTTTTAAGTGACAGAAATTCCCTCTAGAAATCAGGGATGTTTTTAATGGATTGGAAAATGAGGGGAACACTGGTAGTTTCTTTTGTGGAAAAGCATGAATTTATTTCTGTTAAAAATGCCTCCCAAAGCTTTTATTTAGTGATAATAAACTGATGTGTTTCGTAACTTCATTTACAGCTAAACAGTCTTAAACAGAAGTAGTTGTCACTCATTTAAGGATCACAGCCACTCTAGTTCTGCTAATACCTTCCCAAATGAAGTGAGTATACGGTTTCTGGGATAATTGTAGCATTTGTATAAAATGCTAGGTTTTGCCCAGCTTTTTTTCTCACTTTACAGTCTCCGATTTCCTCATATGTAAATTGCTTAAATTAAATAGACCTCTTCAGATGTTCCTTTTTTAGCTCTCTTGCAATGTGTTTTTTCAATATGCTAAAAAAAAAAAAGGACAGCACATAAGGAAAATGTGTAATCCTCAGTTAGTGATGCATTGAGTCTCTTCACAAGAACTTTGGTGATGACTTAGGAGTATCACTTCTGTGCTACATGCATTATTGCAAATTTGAATCAGTTACTGTGGTAATCATGACTGCAACCAAAGATGCCAAAAATAAACGTTTTAACATTTATGTTAAAAGAGGAGGGGAGTAAGGAAAAGAAACATTAAACTGGTCTTTGTTCTATTTTTTTTTTCTGTGTATTTGAAAGCTTTCTGAACTTTCAACCTCCTGTGAGAGAAGCAATTGTGAAAGATCTTGGGGAACTATTTGAGTGCCATATATTCGTTCCTTGCTGCTTATGCATTCACTAATCCCAACTGACTGAAATATAGAAGGCAGCAACCACAACTATTAAGACATGGATTTATTCCACCTCAGTTTAGGTGCCTGGATACCTCAGTTAAATTAGCAGCACAGTTGTTTAATCGATGGGAATTGATCCAGTTAAAGAGAAAGCCGGTTGCCCAGGACTGTGTCCAGGTGGCTTTGAATATCTCCAAGCATGGAGACTCACAACTTGACCCAGTGCTTGGTTGCCCTCACAGTCAACAACAGTTTCCTGACGTTCAGAGGGAACCTCCTGCATTTCAGTTTTTGCGTCTGACTGACCTTAGTATGCCCAAACGATCTCAAAGCCTTGCTTTCCGGAGATCCGTGACTGCACCTTTTCTATCTTTCAAAGCTAGCTTTTAGGAGTGCTTGTAGTCCCAGAGTTTTATTTAAAAGTATTATACTGTTGAGCGTAAAAACTGGGAAAGAAAACCACATACCAGATGTTATTCTTGAATACTTGGGCCAGCTCCAGCAGTAAGAAAGCCTTCCGGAGATTGGAAACGCTTCACCACTCAAAATTTATTTATTGGAAATTTGGGAAGTATTCTTTTTCTGGATCAGTAAGAGGAGCGATGTAAACCATTTTAAACATTGGTGAAGTCAGTTACATACTTTTAAATCGGTACAATCAAACATCTTCTGTTATGAGCATCACAAGATAGAAGCAAAAACAAGAGCAGAGATAAGGCCCTCTATCACAAATGCTATTTTCCTATTTTAGTTGAAAGTTTCTCAATGGTTGACAGTATTCCCTGTAGCTGATACTTAAGAACAACTACTAGATTCTGTCTGGTTTTCTCTCAGTTAATACATTAACACCAGCTTGTGCATATCTTTGTTTTATAAAGAAATATGGAGGGGGTAATAGGGGACAGGTAATGAAACAGTGAATGTTGACATAAACTGTTTTTACAAATCTGACAGAGTAAAGCAAATGCTTAAGTTAACCAATATTAAAATTTTTAAGCTCCAACTGAGGAGGTTTTTTTATGTGAGTGCATATAACTTTCAGTTGTGACTTAGGTCCTACGGAAATTTGGAAGTCCGTGAGGTTTATATAGTTTTGTTAATAACTTTCACCCCCATAAGATGATTCCTCAGTGGAAGCTTGAATTAAACTAATACACATGCTTCTACTTATTGCAGCTACTCTATGTGGCAAATACATATCATTTGATCTTTAAAGACTCTTCAGTTTATGCAGCTAGTAAAATAATAAAATAATTTAATTTTTGAGGTCTTCTGGGCCTGGAGGTCATCCAGTACAACCTCGTGTTCAAAGCAAGGCAAACTTAAGAGTCAGAGCAGATTGTTCAGGGCTTTGTCCCATTCAATTTTAAAAATCTCCAAAGGTGGAGAATCTACAGCCTCCTTGGGCAACTTCGTATGTCCTTAATGGCTCTCCTTGGAGAACTTGTTATTTAAGTCTGATTGAACTTTTCCTTGCTATAACTTGTGACTATCGCCTCTTGGGTTTTTGTACTGCACCTTGAAGAAGTCTGGCTGTGTGTTTTCTGCAACCCCCCTTCCACTGTGACTTTAGGGATTGGTATTGGGAATGTACAAAAAACATGAGAAATAGGCAAATAAATGGAGTACTGAAAAAGACTGCAGCATTGTACCAAGACCTTTTATAACAAAATCCCAGAATACATCTTGTTTTCCTGGGTCTGTCATGTGGAAGGCTTGGAAATGCTGATTTTTTTTTTTTT
>VXBO01012426.1:99748-158016 GCA_013400135.1 Rhinoptilus africanus
GTTTGCCAGCATGTAAGCACATGCTGGCATTTTCAGGAGTGTGTGGTAATAAACAAAGAAGTTGAAATAAAGGACGTAATCAAGATTTCAGAAAAACTTGTGATACTGTGTGACACAAAAGATGAGCTTACAAAGTCAGCCAGAAAATGACTACTGGAACGGATTACAGCAGGATATAAAGGACAAAGGATAACAGTTCAATGTGGAGAGGGATACATTTTTTTTAAGTCACTATTTTTTAGTACTGTCTATAATAATAGAAGAAAAGAAGATGCAGTTCCTTGGTTTTATTATAAATATATAGAAGGGTTAGTAAATATAACAACCAGACATAATATTATTGGATGATCTGGATAGATTTATGCATCAATAAAATATAATGGATGTAATAAAGGCAGAAAATGTGGTGCATTTTAATATCTGGAGGGCTTCAGCCTCTGTTGAAGGCTGATGGCCTTTTGCAGAGGAATATAGATAACCCTTAATTATCTGAATATTTTTCTAGTGTTTTGCAACAGGATTGTAGTGTGTCTAAATGCTTATGAATATTTAAGTGACTGGTACAGTGTGACACTCCATTATAGTTTTGTACTATTTATTTTAAGGAAGGTTTTAAGACTGAAGAGTCATTTTTGCATTATTAATTGAGTTATATGTTCATCTGTGAAACGTCTTATCAGTGTTACAAATTGGTAATACATGAAGAGGTATCCAGAATGTATGGATTTATTTCTAAGAAGCTGGGAATATAATGCACTAAGAAATCTAGATCTGTGCTTAAGGTAGAAAGAATAAAGGCAAGTAGTGGGTTGTAACTTTTTCTTTTTCTCCGTAGAAATACCTACGTCATAGAATTGTCTAGGTTGCAAGGGACCTTTTAAGATCATAGAATCAGTCAGTTCCCCTATATCATAAGCCTATAGTAACACCAGGAGAGTGGACAGAAGGTCATTTACTGCTCAAAATAATAGCAGTTGCTCCATTGAATGGGCTTTAATCATGACTTTGGTGCAGTCTTCAAATCCTGAGCAGTATTTTGTTTTGCTATCTCTAGGAAAAAAATATCAGTCCATTCACTAGGGTCTGAATCGCTTATGCTTTCTGAGCCTCGGTTGCTCCTGAGTAAACTGAAGGTAACCTTCCGAAGCTTACACAAGCGTTAAGAGTAACAAGATGGAAGCTGTACTTTTTCCTCATGCCCTGCACTGCTCCCAACATGATGCTGTATGTATATCACCCAGAATTAATTCTTCACCTATCACTGTTGTCTTCATGGGAGGATGAGGCTGGTGCCTGATCTCCTGACAGTTGTCTGTGTGCTGCCTCTTTTCTTCTTCCATAAGGAATCTGATCTGTTTGCAATTAAGAGGCTCAGTAGGAACAGAGGAGAAGTAGCTTTAGTATCTCTTGCTCCTTTTTGTGACCAGAGGGAGCGCTTTTGGCGTACACTAACTCCTTCTCCACTGCCTATATCACATGTATCTCTACAAGCAGGTCAGGTCAAACTTTACCATAACAATTAAGCTTCACTGGGCTTCTCATAACTTAGTCTGCTTTATGAACTATGATTTGCAAAACAAAATGAGAAATTTAGTCCCACCAACACAGGTATTGTCTGTGGATGGAAGTTTTGACAGATAACTAACGTTCAGCTTTTTGCTGCAGGCAGATATAGGAGTTGTTTAGGCATTGTTTTGTACTTCCGTGTCCTGTGACCAGTAATCCCGAGCCTTTCCTTGGCCTCTTTTTGTGGTAGAAATCTGTTTTTTCTATTTCCAGATTTTTACTTCACTCTTTACTAGCAAGAGTTCCTTTTCGGTGGAGGGTGGAGCACCTCTCCTTATGAAGGAAGGCTGAGAGAGCTGGGGTTGTTCAGCCTGGAAAAGAGAAGGTTCCAGGAAGACCTTCTAGCAGCCTTCTGGTATCTGAAGGGGGCCTACAAGAAAGCCGGACAGGGACTTCTTATAAGGGGTAATGGCTTCAAACTAGAAGAGGGTAGATTTAGATTAGATATCAGGAAGAAATTCTTCACTCTGAGGGTGGTGAGACACTGGAACAGGTTGCCCAGGGAAGTGGTGGATGCCCCATCCCAGGAAGTGTTCAAGGCCAGGCTGGATGGGGCTTTGAGCAGCCTGGTCTAGTGGAAGATGTCCCTGCCCACGGCAGGGGGGTCGTAACTAGATGATCTTCAAAGTTCCTTCCAACCTGAACCATTCTATGATTGTATGAGTCTGTCTTCATACAGTCTCTCAAATGTCTGCATTATTTGGGGTAGACAGTTTTCTTTCCGTGATTTGAAGTCTAGTCCAAGACATTCTTGTGGCTTTTTATCTCTTGCAACCATGGTGCTGCATATGTTGGTTTTTTTTAAATGAAATACTCAATCTTAGATCTTTGAATATTTTTAAAAGTGTATTTCAGGAATCTTATTTTGTATCTCAAGAAATGCCATGTCTTTCATTCATGCCAGAGGTTCTTCCAGCAAGAAAAGTTGCAGATTATTAAATGTCTTTGCTGTGAACGGTACACATTTTGCTGTGTGTGTGTGTGAAAGAGCGAGAGATGTAATCTTGAAACCACAAGATTTCTGTGAATTTAAAATAGTTTCTTCATTCTCGATAACCAGCGGAGGACTGAAAAACCAATCAGTAATGGATCAGAGGACTTCCCTGACTTTCATGTTCTTTCTGTGTCTCTCTTCCTGTCTCTTTTCCTTCCCGACTCTCTTTACCAGACATAAGAGCTGCTTCTTGCTTTTGTAGGCCTACAAAGTGTTCTTTGGGTCAACGCATGCTGTAGACGTTTGATAATTCTCAGCGGGTATCAGTTTGTCCTGTTCCTGAAATGAGCCATCTTTTAATCCTGTTTGACCTTGGATGTATGCTTCCAAATCTCATTGATTTCTTATCATCAGACATGATCAAAAGTCTACTGAAGCTTCCACCCTCTCACCCCTAACATTTTGTATGTTTTTTAACTCAAGAGTTTCCTTCAGGCTGGTTCAACAGGACACAAGAGACCTCGCCAACTTTGTAGGCAATATTGTGACTCTGGCATTGAGGTATTCACAGTGACCAGAAAATATCTGGCTAGTGCCTAAAAAAAATGTCCATGCTGTGTTAGGAAATTATTGTGAGAGGTACAGAGATAAATTGAGAGAAGACAAGAAATGCCAAAGATGGTAATGAAGGAAGGGCCAATGTTTTCCTGTACAAAGAATAGTTTTCTTTTTTTCAGAGAGATTAACTGAGGTTAAAATGTAGAAACAATATAAGAAAACCAATTATTTAAAGTAACACTCCTCGGATAATTAAAAAATTTTACTTCCAAACTTAAGTTGCATTCCTTACTTTTATTCTCAGAAACCCAAGCAGACATTCTACAAAATCCAAGGATTAAAAGCAGGTATGTCCTAATGGGCCATCTGGTCTTGTAACTATGACATTAGCATGAGTCATTCTGGGTGGAAGCCTACATAAAAATTTGGTATTCAACTATTAAAGTTGAAATGCAATTAAATCCAGGTTGTCTATTTTTTAATTATTTTTTTTTAGAATTGCAGCTTTCAATAGTTTACCTTTTAAGGTAAATTATACTTTTTTCAGGCTGTGGCGTGATATCTGTTCTCTTTCTTTATCCTACAAGTGTACATATATTTCAGTATTTTAAAGGATAGAGAATTCAAATACAAAGATCTGGGGAATATAGAGTTACGCAGATTGTGACTTCCAAAATATTTTTCACTTCCATTGTTTCTCCTAAATAATTTACTCTCTTTATAAATCTTTTAATGCCCACTGCTCATCTGCCGCTCTATTTTTTCTGTGCTTTTTTAGCTGCTGTGTTGCTAGGACATGCTCAAGTAGATGAAAAGGCTACAATGGGAGTGAAATGGGAATGGGAGAAACTTCTCAGTAAAGTGGGAAAAGCAGTAGAAAACAAATTGTATGAAGATCCTCGGGGAAAAAAAAATAATAGTTGACCTGTTGAAGTAATATCTTTAGTATGAATTCACATGCAAACAGCTTATCTTTAATTAAAAATGAAATAATGCAGTTAAGGTTAGGCTTTGTGATAATGTATTTCAACACCCTTTACAGGCCTGAGTATCTGGTGTTTACAAATCTTGATTTTTCTGTACTGACAATTTAAAAAGTATTCACTAAAATATTCACAGTAAAATGTGTCACGAGTGATTAATAGCCTGTGTTCTAGTGTAAACATTTTTTTTGGTAAAAGAGTTGTTTCCAAACAACAAAAAATAAATAGATTATTCATACCACACTAGGCATTACTGCAATTCAGTGCTACCTCAATTTACATTTTCCTGACAGATAACAGATTTTGCAGAACTGCGTGAGGTGCATAGTTTACAGTATTGTGAAATGATGTCAGCACTTCCTCGATTCTTACTAAAATTACTTGGCATTTTCTTTAAAAAGAAATTACTCTGGTTTCATCTTCATATTTCCTAGCCTGCAAGAATTTTCAGTCTCTTTGCTTTATTATGGAAAATTATTTCTTTTGAGAAGGTTTGATACTGGAATCTGAAATTGTTTCAGTTAATGAAAAATATTTTAGTAATTTAAGGCTCCTCTCCACTGTATTTTTGTTATATCATCATTTGAACCTTGCCAACTTGAAATATATAGTAAGTAGGCAATTTGGAGGACCTGCCAAGAATTAAAGAACTGTGTGTGACAGGCTAAATAACTATAGAAGTTTAAATGGTTTAAGAAACACATTTTCAAATATGAAACATTTTAAAATTTGAGTTGTGGTGGTCATGTAGCTAGATCCGCTAATTATCTGAACAAACATCCCGGTTCTCAAAAATATTACTCCAACATAACTTCAGGTTGTGTTTGGTGACAAACACAAAACTACCTCCTTTATGCGGCTGTAGTTAGCCAGGGAAATTTGTCCAATCAAAAATTGATTGTTATGTCTGGAGGCTTGTAGAGTAACTCTGCCCCCCTCACTGACTGTAGAAAGATGAATTAAGTATTACAGGCTGTTCCCTCTGGAGCCTCGCAGGGCTGGTCTACAACTTGAAAGTTTTGTTGGCAATTTACTGGGCAATTAAATTCTCAGGAAGTACTTCAAAGGAAAAGGGATGTTTGGCTGGCAGGAATGGATGTTTCCCAGCCAGAGAAAAGAGAAAAATGTTGCAAGGAAGATTTAAACCCTGTAGGTATTTTTTAAATAACCTACCACCAACTGTCATTTCTTCCTACTCGTTTAAGTTTGTTCAGACAAGTTTCCCCAGTCCTCTGTGTGAAATGGTAGCTCTCGGGCCACACAGGCTTTGAAGGTATCGAAGCTCCTTCGCGTCTAGAACAGCAGACTGCGGAAGGACAGCATACTTCCACCTATTAATGTCTTCCAAGCAGTTCTAAAACTCACGAGATAGAGCCGTATCTTGAATGGTGATATGGAGTAACATACAGCGGCCATTCTTCCAAATTAGTCACATACTTAAAGGACAGTATTAGTTGCCTTGGACTGTTTGCAGAGAGCCCTGGAGAACCAAACAACTTCACTGCATGCATGTAAATGGATTAAGTTTCTTACCATATATTTTAACACTTTTTCCACTGTACTTCCCCATGTCTCATTGGTTCAGCTAGCACAGTATTTGCTGTTGAAAGAGTAAAGACAGTATTTTATTCTTTTGGCGACTTTGGGATATTTACCCGAACAATGAGACAGTTGAGTAATGTAGAAAAGTATAAGCACTTTAGATGTAGCACTTTGGATCTTTAGTTAGTGAAACGTTGATTAATTCAATTAGTTGATATAAAATGCAGGAAAGACACAAAATACTCCTGCAGCCTGCAGATGTTAAAAGTGGTTGTGGGGTTTAATGGGAACCGTAGAAGAGTTATTTTTTTCTGCTTCAACAATTGGATCTTGTTTCTTTCTTTACACTGTTCCCCCAAACCAAATCTGTGTGTGTGAAATACAATTGTGATTCTCCACGTTTTCATATGTATGCTGCTATCAGTTTTTAGCTTACTTTATAAGTAAGCTTTTTAAGCTGAAGCTTTTACTGAAGTATGCTTTGTTTAGTCAGTTGAAAATTAACACAACTTTGGAAAAGTGGATAGGGCATTTTGTTTAACTCATTTTTTGGCAGTGATGTAGAAAAGTGATTAGTAACTCATGCTTAAATTGTAAGGAAACTGGATCCACACCTGTTCTTTTTAAAACCAAAGCAGGCCTTTCAAGGTGTTTGATGCTTGTTCACTGGTTCCTAAAAGTAAGTAATAAAAAGGATTTTGAGAGCTGGATTCTTCATATTCCTTTCACAAAAATCATGCAGGTAGCCTGTGTGAAGCTGCAGGAGTGCTGATGAGTAGGAAGTAAGATGGGAAGAGTGTTTGGCCCATTCTATTGAAACAATCATATTAAAAGCTTTACCACAAACAAATGTATTATACTGACTGGAACAGTCATCACCATCCTTGTGTTTTCCCAGCATTACTGCGGCACTTAAATAATGCATTTTCAAACTGAAATGAAATCCATTTATTAATTTAAAGCTGTATCTTTGGAGGGGCTGGTAGGAATGGTGACGTTGGAGAGGATTTATGTAATTATATTTCAATAGGAAGAGCTTTACTTTAGTACTTGAAAGGAGAAGAGCCACAAAAAAGCTTCCTTAAACCTCTGAATGTTTATTTTGGCATGTCAAACTGAATAAAGATATTTCTCATTAATGTAACTGTTGTTATACTTAAAGATCCAAGGAGGATGCTTAGTTTTATTCTTATCACAAACATGTTGTAGCAGGGGCTACTCTTTACCAGGGGGGACTGAGCACTCTTAAAGATCAGAAATAGCTGCCACGAAACAGCAACCAGTGTTATCCCAGTATTGGGTTCCTATTAGAGGGCAGCCCTACGCACAAGAAGATACCTCGATTTTGGAAGATAGCATACTGCAATTACTTCTTTGCTGTATATACGCCATAGAAGCAGTTACTTATGTTTTCTTGACTGCACAGTGTCCCAGCTTTGGGAGAAATGTGAACTTCTGAGAGTCTTGTGATGATGGCCTTTTGCTAACTTAAACCTGAAATGGGAAAAGCTTAGCGTACAGGTTTCCTCCTACTCCATAGTTGCATTACCACACTACCGCCTGAAGCCATGCTGCACCCTTCCTCCATACTCAGTCATGGCAGGGTCTCATGACTGCACAACAGCTTTTCAGCTCTGATTTTTGGTTTCATGCTGATATAATAGTACTTTGAACTCTCAGGAGAAAGACAGGATTTACGTTTTTTTCAGTAGTTTTTGTTGACTGTGGTAGGCATTTCCTCACTGAGATTGCTAGTTGTTGTGAATGCTGAGCATAAACATCTGTCTCTTTTGTGTTCAGTGCCACAGGGAACGTAGGTGCCCAAACCAACAATTTGAGTTCTCTGGAGCGAGGTGTTTATGTCCTTATGGTGTTCAGTGCTGGGAAGCCTGTGTCTGTTGTTTCTGGTGTTGATCCAAGGTGTTCAAGTAGGATCTTGTGGCTTGCATGTGCAGTATTTGATATTCTCAGGTTGCTCATCATTGAGCTATTGAGTATCCCAAAGGTGCATGGCATCCAGTGATGAATTGACCTAACCAGTCAAGGACAAAGTTTTCTTCCCTTGAAAAATACAAATAAACAAAGACTACAGATACTGAGTTGCAGACTGTAACAACACATGTTCCTGCACCCATGATTCTTTTTGCCTCGGCAGCAGCACAACAGCTCTTCTTACAAAGCTTCAGCTCTTCTACACCTGTTGTTTAGTGGAGGTCTCTGCTGTAGGCTATAGATCTTGCCTTCAGGGCTACAGGGAATCTTCCGAGAAGAAGAGACGTGGCGCAGAGAAGTGTCCATATGAGAGAAAGGTTACAGAGAGAACACAGGCTGAGGACACAAACAGACTGTAAGGGCAATATGTGGTATGAGTGTTTTATACCTTGGCAGATGTCAGCTCTTATGTCCATGCAGTTGCCTTCCCTGTCTATACAGTATCTGCCTGTGACATGTGTCTGACAGTAGCTTGTGGAGCCCGTGAGATGTGGATTGCACGGCACCTTTGCTCTCAGACGCTCTGTTGCACCCAGCTCTCTTCTCATAGACCTCAGGAAAGCAGATTACTTGACCTGTACTCCCCTCCTGGGTTTCAAGTACGTTAGTTCAGCGTAACCTCCATTTTGTTTCCAGGAGGTACCCACTTTGTGTAGCTCCTTTGATACTTGTACTCAACCAGATAATAACTTTATTTGATTTGAGGAACATGTTTGGATGCAATTTTGTATAATTGAACTTAGCAGCAGAATTCCTGATGACAATACTAAGTTAGGATATCATTTGTCACCATTGGGTGTCTGTGATGAGATTGCATTCATAGTGATATATGAAAACTGATGGAATTAGGTTCAGATTATTTAATTTACTGTTCTAGTTGATTTTTGTCAAGATATTTTCATCTGTGCTGTACAGGTAGGAAGATTCATACAAAGATGTCTGTGCTTTTTTCAACTTAATTAATTTGAAAGGAGAGTGGCCATGACAGGATATGAAAAGCTTTCTGTGACACAGCACGTGGCATTTCGTACAGCAAATACATTTGGCCCTTATTTGGACTTTGTCACTAAACAGCAGTTATAAAGCCATTGCTTTTTATGATACCATAATTCTTTGCTACTCATTCACAATAGGAAATGGCTGAAGGAGGCCACCATCCTGTGTCGACGTAATTAGCTTTCCAACTCGGGCTCTTCTCAACTTAGTGTGTAGGCAGATGGGTGTTCTTCAAACAGCTGAGCCAGCAAAAGATCTTACAGCCTATCAGCCTGCCTGCCTTTCTCCCTGCTGATGGGTATTGCCCTCCTATGAGAGCCAGTAAATCACTCATTTGATATTTTACCTGTTTAAATCTAGTTAATTCCTTTGTTAATTGAGCCAGCTGCAAGAGTACGTTGGTCTGTAACCTTACAGAACCTGTAGTTTGCTAGTGATGAAATTAAATTTGGCACAGACCTATAGTCGTGGACCAGAAGCCAGTATAACTTGACGAAGAGTTAAGGATAGGGGCTCTAGTTTTGTCAGATGAATTTGTGGAATCTACTGTAGCATGTATAAGCCTAAGGGTAGAGAACTAAAAGTTTTGGCCCTAAACTTATTAGGCAGAGGCAGGAAGAATAACCTCAGTTTTGAACTGGACCAAGCTGAAATCTCTGTGACCCTATGACTTGATCAGTAAAGTACTAGATTGTTCTGTGCGGGCACTATCATCAGAGGGGTAAAAATCCTTACAGTATCACTTTGCATTCTGTTGGGATCAGTATTGGAATAGAAAAATCATAGAATCAAAGAATCAGTGAGGCTGGAAGGGACCCTTAAGATCATCAAGTCCAACCATTAACCTACCTGACAAAAACCCCTTCTAAACCATGTCCCTGAGCACCTCATCTACCCTTTTCTTAAACACCTCCAGGGATGGGGAATCCACCACCTCCCTGGGCAGCCTGTTACAATGTTTAATAACCCTTTCAGTGAAAAAAATGTTTCCTGATATCCAATCTAAACCTGCCCTGACATAACTTGAACCTGTTTCCTCTTGTCCTATCACTTGTCACCAGGGAGAAGAGGTCAGCCCCCATCTCTGTACAGCCTCCTTTTAGGTAGTTGTAGAGGGCGATGAGGTCTCCCCTCAGCCTCCTCTTCTCCAGGCTAAACAACCACAGTTCCTTCAGTCATTCCTCATAAGGTTTGCCCTCCAGACCCCTCACCAGCTTCATAGCCCTCCTCTGGACACGTTCCAACACCTCAATGTCCTTCTTGTAGTGAGGGGCCCAAAACTGAACGCAGCACTCGAGGTGGGGCCTCACCAGTGCCGAGTACAGGGGGATGATCCCTTCCCTAGTCCGGCTCACCACACTATTCCTGATACAGGCCAGGATGCTGTTGGCCTTCTTGCCCACCCGGGCACACTGCTGGCTCATATTCAGCCGGCTGCCCACCAACACCCCTAGGTCCCTTTCTGCCGGGCAGCTCTGCAGCCACTCTGCCCCGAGCCTGTAGCAGGTGATTTCAGACTTCTAGTTAAACAACAGGGATTGCATTCCCTCTGATGCAAAAGGTGAAGTCTAAAATCTGTGACATTAAAATTCTCAATTTATGCCTTTTTTGCAACTGTGGAGTTGCAAATCAATCTCATCAATGCTTTCAAGCTTTTATTGAATGGTTAATCTATATAGGGTTTGTGGAATCCAAAGCAGAAACATTGTTAAATAATGCATAATGAAGAATATGTAATGTGGTATTTATTCCACAGAGGCTTTTGGTTTTGTTTTGGGATTCATGAACTTTCATGGCTAGAAATTAGCAGATGTGAGTACTGTAATAGCTCAATAATGTCATCTGTCTGGTATCAGGAGCCCTCTTTTGCAGTAGCTAAGTGTCTTTTGATATGTGATGTGGTCCGGTAATGTTGTAAAGCTCTTTGGCTTCACTAAAGAGTAAATGACTGAGTATCAGCAGTTTGTAAAGCCTTTTAATACTGCTGAAAGAACAGATAATGACAGTGTACAGTGCTAGAACAAAACAACAAAGAGTGGATATACAAATGTTGATGGCCACTTAGTTTCTGAAATAATTACAGTTCATGTGGTTTTGGCTTTTACAACTTCGGAGTATAAATCCTTTTTGTTGAATTTCTATAAAGTGTTATTCAGGAAACACATTTCTGCAAGAAAACTGTCAAATGTTTAGCCACAGAAAGCAAAAACATTTCTTTGAAACTTGTCATCCAGTCATCTGTCAGTATATTCATTAGTTTTTGAAATGCCAGCAAAGTAGCCATGAATTAAAAGGAAAAAGTTGTTTGGAAAGAGGATATATCCTTCTCATGTTAAAATTTATACTAGAGTTTTGTAAGTAAATTACTGACCTAACCTAGTGGTAAAATGACAGAAGAAATTAAATACTCTGTCTGGCAAAATGCAATAAAAATTGCACCTGTGGATTATTCACCAAATAGGCATGTTTCCTTGCCTTGTTTTGTAATTCCGTTAAAGCAGGTCATGACAGCCTGGAAAAAGGGTGGTTAGGCTCTCTGGAACAGTAGAAAGTCCCTTTTGTGCCTGCCTACTGCGGCACTCGATCTCAGTCAAGTGGCAAAAGGAAGGGCTCTACCTACTCTCACTACCAGAGGAGTGCATCCACCTCTGTTCAAAAAGTATACTTTCTTTCATCAGGAAATGTTAATGTGTTTTTCATTGCATTCTGTGTTCAGTAAGATCGTGCGTAAATTAATTATGAATTTCTGAGTTGAGCATCTTTAAAAACTACAACTAGTTTCATAGAAAGCTTCCTGCAAAAGTTCTTGTTGCCTGTTGACATCCTTCTACGATTGTTAGTAACACAGTTGGTACTTGTTTGGTGTTTAAAGTACCTGACTGCCTTTAGAGTACAAAATAAGTGGTTATTTATTGCCAACAGATAGAGCTTCTTGATGGCGATAGACTTAGTTGCTGCCATTTGTTGTGACAACGCTAAACAGAGATAGGTGCCTTTTCACTCGAAATCATCTTTCCACTCAGAAAACTCCAAATGAATACAAGATTCCTATGCATTTGAAAAAATGACACTTTGCACGTGTGTGCTCGCTCAACACCGGCAAGAGTGAAATCCGTTGAAGACAAGAGCGTGCTGAAAAGGAAGGAGAAGCTTCAACACAACCTAAAAAATGTTGATACGCGGTGTGGGCAGAAGCGGCGATCACTGAGCTGCTGGGTCAGGCTGCTGCCTGAAAAGGCTGCGAGGCTTTGAGCACAAACTCAGCATCTGATTTAGTTTTGAAAGAATGTCACGTTAGACTCTCATACGTGAATGAAATGAGTTTTTAAAATCTCCTTTCTGGAATAACCTACACACTGAGATGCTGCTTGGCCAGCATCCATGTCATTTTCCTATATTGATAGTGCTTTGAGAATTTTTTTATTTAATTTTTTTCTTCCTAAAAGTATACCAACATTTGAAACTAAATTAGAAGCAAGAACCTCTCGCAAATCTCTATTCCCCTAAGAGCTTTTCTTTAACCTGGCACACGGTTTAACTGATTGTTTAGCAAAAACAGATTTAAAATTCTGATATATCTCAGTGAGTTTTGGTGGAGAATCTTGGGTTAATTCTTCTGCTGTGTCATATTCCAGAGTACTACATTAACCTAACAAATGTAGTACCTGTCTTTGCATCTCTTTTCCATGAATACCTTAAAAAGAATTTTCAGTTTCCTTTTTAATAGCTGCTTTGCCTTTTAGATAAATTAATGATTTCTGTATCATGTGCAAACTGGTGTGCAAATGGAAAAGCGCTCTTGTGCCAGACATGCATTTGAGATGGAAGCGAGCACAGGAACTGCCCAGTCAGGGTGCCTTTTTAAAGGAGAGTGCTCATCAAAGCAACAGGTTCTGAGTAAGTTGAGAAATACAGTTCTGTTTTGTCACAGGGCCGACTAAATATTGTTTCCATATGTGTGTGTGTGTATATCCACATATATTGCTATATTATATAACTGTCTAATTTAAGTAGTTATATAACTCGTGTATACAATTAATTTGCCTATCTTTTGAAATAAAAGCCTCCAAATCTAGAATTTTCACCATGTATAAAATGCATCCTGGTAAATACACGTGAAGGATGGTGCTATGTTAGAACTATTGTGCAGGAGACTGCACACATTGATGTATGGTACTTGCCTACAAGTTTTTAAACTATTTTATTCACGATAAACCAAATAAATGTTGTTTGAATAAATTACTGTAAAAGGTTGGTGGATATAAAACTCGGGGAAATCTAATAAAGGTTTGACATTCCTTTTTACATGACTTACAGAGTTTGCATAATATAGTGCTTCTCTTCAGAATTAAAAATTCACGTATCTAACAGACTACCCTAGGAACAATGCTGCAACTCATTAGGAAGAAATACAGGGACATGTTTTGAATCAGAAAGATAGTAAAAATGAAATGTCGGTGCCAGTTTTTGTAACGGAAGTGTGTAGAGAAACTTAAGAATGCATCTTCCATCTTGTGAAATGTGTGTGAGATGTGGTGAAAAAGCCATATATATGGGCTTTACAGGCTGCTGTGCTCTTGCGATACCATCGTGTCACAGGAAAGCGTATGAGGGCAAGAGACACAGTTCTGGTGTCTTTGTCCCCATGTGCATCGGGAGCAATCCTGCTGAGGCCAGTGAAGTTATATGCAGGTGAAGTTAGTGTTCTTGTTACTTCTTTTTAGCCCGATCATTACATCTGGGATCATTTTTCTATGAGGTAGAAATTTAAGTGCAGGATTTTTAATGGTAGAGGGACCACAGGATTTCTTGCTTATTGCATCCTGCAGTTTCATGTGTTTAAACATGAAGGGTTACCATCTAGAAGGAAATGGGGTATGTCCAGAGAGCTTCCCGTTATGAGGGAAAGGAGGGAACAGTCCCAAAGCCTTTGAATGTTAAGTCCACACCTCCATTGCTGTTCGTGAAAGAAGGCAAGAGGAATTCAAAGACAAGATGAGATTTAAGATGAAGTAGATCAATTCTGAGCTCTTACTTACATGAGCTGAAGCTATCAACGCCTATTCTGGACCTAATTAAATCATAGAATCATAGAATCCTAGGGTTGGAAGGGACCTTAGTAGATCATCTAGTCCAACCCCCTGCCAGAGCAGGGCCACCTTAGAGCAGGCCACACAGGAACCCATCCAGGCAGGTTTTGAATGTCTCCAGAGACGGAGACTCCACCACCTCCCTGGGCAGCTTGTTCCAGTGCTCTGCCACCCTCAAGGTAAAGAAGTTCCTCCTCATGTTTAGGTGGAACTTCCTATGCTCAAGTTTGTGCCCGTTACCCCTTGTCCTATCACTGGGCACCACTGAAAAGAGCCTGGCCCCATCCTCCTGACACCCACCCTTCAAGTATTTATAAGTGTTAATTAGGTCCCCCCTCAGACGCCTCTTTTCCAGGCTAAAGAGACCTAATTCCCTTAGTCTATCTTCATAGGAGAGGTGTTCCAGTCCCTTAATCATCTTAGTAGCCCTATGCTGCACCCTCTCCAGCAATTCCTTGTCCCTCTTGAGCTGGGGAGCCCAGAACTGGACACAGTACTCCAGGTGGGGCCTCACCAAGGCAGAGTAGAGGGGGAGGATGACCTCCCTCCACCTGCTGGCCACACTCTTCTTGATGCACCCCAGGATGCCATTGGCCTTCTTGGCCACAAGGGCACATTGCTGGCTCATGGTCATCCTGTTGTCCACTAGGACTCCCAGGTCCCTTTCCTCAGAGCTGCTCTCCAGCAGGTCAGCTCCCAACCTGTCCTGGTGCAGGGGGTTATTCCTCCCCAGGTGGAGCACCCTACACTTGCCCTTATTGAATTTCATGAGGTTCCTCTCCGCCCAGCTCTCCAGCCTGTCCAGGTCTCTCTGGATGGCGGCACAGCCTTCCGGGGTGTCAGCCACCCCTCCCAGCTTTGTGTCGTCAGCAAACTTGCTGAGGGTGCACTCTATCCCCTCATCCAGGTCATTGATGAATATATTGAAGAGCACTGGGCCCAATACTGACCCCTGGGGAACACCGCTCCTCACTGACCTCCAGCTAGACTCCACGCCCCTAATCACAACCCTCTGGGCTCTGTCCTTCAACCAGTTTTCTATCCACCTCACTGTCCATTCATCTAACCCACTCTTCCTAAGCTTCCCTGCTCAGTTCAGTAGGTAGTGAGTTTAGCATCCCTTACCATTGTTAAGTTAATCTGTTGGTAGCCTGCTGCTTACAGACTATCCCTATGTCATTTTTTATCCAACATCTTGTCCTGAATGCGTGAAAAAAACGTTAAAGACTGTGCTCTGTGTGTATTTTAAAGCTGCTGAACGTAAAATAAGAATTCCAACAAGCTACCTCAAAATAAAACACATCTCTTGTTTTTCCTTAACTATAAGCGTTAAATGACTGTATGGTATACGATTCTGTTAAAGTCAGTAAATGGGATGCTAAAGTGAAAAGTAATTCAAAAAGAAAGTACGCATGTGAATCACAGGGACATGAAGAAACTGGGTCCTAGCTGAAGGCCCTGCAAAAGAATGATCGTACTGGATAAATGATTACTCTGAATTAAAGAACTACATATGAATTGAATTTGAAGACCGTGTCAGCAGCAGTACAGAATTCCTTGGGAAATGCAGTAAGTCTGCAATTTTGAGAACTTAATTCTTTCCTGTAGCAAAGCAGGTGAAGAGAAAGCCTGTTTGGGAGGCTGTCTTTGAATAACACGTATTTTAACTTTTATGGACTTTGCGGAGATGTGCAAAATCATGTTGTAGGTGTTGTTGACTTTCCCTTCATTGTATCAAATGGACTTAAGTCAGTAAGTCAGACATATTAGGATCTTAATTTATTTTAAAATTATTTTTAAAAGCAAAATAACTGTGCATAAATACATGTCTTTAGATATTTGACTCTGCTCTGAAGTAATTTTCCTTGTCTTTGCAGAGTATTCCTCGCCAGCACTTCATGAGGGAGGAACAGAGTCAACTTAGAGAGATGGGAAAGATTGAGTATGGCATTGACCCAGCTCAGATCCATGAAGACGTAGGCTGGGCGTGTAGTTTCACATGTTGCTCCACTTTTTTTTAATTTCAGGCTGTTGTCCAAAAGAGAGAGTTCCTTTTAGGAAATCAGTGTCATGTCAGAACCTAATCCTTTCTTGTATAACTTTGTTTTCTCTTGGATCAATGAACTGTTGTAGCTCACTGGGGATACTACAATTCTTAGGTGCAAGGAGAGAGGGCAGGAACTTGTAGTGAGGAACAGAAGAGCTCAGGACCTCTCCCTGTCTTCTTGACAGCTACTTGTCATTAGATCAGAGCAAGCCTAATGTGAAAATGCACCTCTAAATAAAGTTCCTTTTTCACTTGAGTGAAAGGCAAAGTTGGAGAGAACTGTAAGGACTGCTCTTGCAAAAAAGGCAGTATGGCCAGCAAATGGATAGCCCTAATTCCAGCCCTGCACCCCACCTCGGCCAGGTTCTATTTTAATTTGTGGAAATGAGTTAGCCGCGTCATCCTGTGACTGTACCCGACAAAGCAAAGAAGAACAGTGGTTGTTCTAGTCTTCATGAACCTTCTTTTCAATACCTGCAGTTGTTTAGCATATATGGAAGATTAAGTACTGAACTTTACCTTCTAATAAAGTACTTTGATGATCAAGATACTACAGTAATTAGTGGCAAGAAAAGAGGAAACTCTTTCTAACCTGGCCCTTAATGCTTTTATGGCAGCAAAGGCAATTGTACGGCTAACTTCATTTTTACTCAGCAGTCAAGTTAGTTCAGGTTTAATTGTATTTGTTTTCTCAACTTTCACTGGGTGCTTTTTTGGTGCAGATGCCTTGACCCAAATACATCAGAAGTGGTTCATTTTGTTTAAAATGATATTTTAATTGTCCTTTGCTCCTTCTTCAATCTTGGAGTCTTTCCTTCCTCTTTCTGTCTTTCCCGTGAAATTCAGTATCTCTGCTAAACCAGTGCAGTGACTTAGGTGAACTTCCTCTGATGAAACATGCGAGAAAGCATATGTTAAGTTCAGAGCATCACAGTCGTGCCAACTGTTGGCTTTATGTCTGGAAATTCTGGGGTTGGATATTAAACAAAAGGTATATCATACTTTTCCCAGCGTATAATGCTGTGAATACATCTTGCCATGTTAAAAATAGCCAAGATAATCAGCCTTTGTGGAAGAAAGGAATGTGGTTTAATTAAGCAGAAATTTTATTATCTTACCTGGCAACTACCCAGCTGCAAGCATTATGTGTCGAAATGCATGTAATTTGTTGGACCCAGCCTAATGCTGGGAACCCACTATCAAGATAAAGAGTGAGAAAAGGTGTTACTTCATCTTTACCTCCTCCACAGTTTCACGGAGGACGCTTCCAAGCGGCTCCTTTTTGCAGCAACCAGCTCCTGTTACAGAATGAATTATGAAGTGAAAAACAAGACATGAGTGTGAATGTAGAGATCCCTATGATGCGCTGTGAAAACCTGTAACATTTTAAAATAAATAATAACGGGTGCAAGCAGGTCAGTTGCGTTTGTGTTCTACTCTTGGTTCAAATGTGAAAGACACAAAACACCTTATGATGTGAATCTTAAAGGAGAGAGAGAGACTCTTTCCCTTTTCTGCTACTCAGGGTTATAAGAAAAGTATTCCTATGCCCTACTGACTAGCCTTAAATATGTTGATGCCAATTTTCTGCTTTTTCTTTCTGGAAGGGGAAGCTTACAAAGGTTTCCTTGGTCGTTGTTGTCTGGTGATTGCTGCCAGTCACCAATGCGACACAACCCCTTTCATGAGCTTTATCCAAATCCATCTAAAATACAGTGCAAAAACTTTGCTCCAGGATCTGGAATGACAAAAAAAAAAACCCAAAACCCACAAACCCAAACCAACAGAAACTAAAAAAACAAAAACCAATGAAAACACCCATCCTTGAGACTTTCAATATCTGTCTTGATGTGAAAAACATTGTTTTCGCACACTTAGAGATTAAAGTTGATTTGCTACTTTAAATTTTACTCTGACAGGGAGTGAAGCTATTAGTTTCAGTTTAAAAGTTGTCTGCGCAAATTGAACCGAACTTAATTGTGGAATATAGTTGTGAATTTAATTTGCAGCTTAGGTTAGAAAGTGGTGAGGTACTTACCAAATTTTTGCAGTGGAACAGCTTGAGTCAAGTCCCTGCTAAGGAAGGAAGGAGCAGAGCTGGGAGAAGGCTGCCCTAGTTTTGCTGCCTGATATTATCAGCCGCTGTCAGTTACTGTAACTGCCCCCTGTGAAAGGGTATTATTAATTTAGTGTTTTATTGTTCTGACAGTAAGAAAAGCCACATCTCAAAGCCTCTACTTCAGTATGAGGTAGATTGTTCTCATTAAAATCTGATTGAGGTTTTTTTCATTGGTGGACTTTATTTCCCATCACTCTCCTCCTTCATAGACAGCTACTCTCTCAGCAGTATGGAGAACACCTCTTCCACCAGTCTGGTGGTTGCCAGCTAGCTTATAACTTTTTGGATGGAAGAAAAGACAGCATCTGTCTGTCTTTGAGAGGGAAGGAGCTTAGGAGACATCAGGGTAGGTGTAGTACAATCACAACTGGTTGTCTAAGGTCCTGCCTTGATTTCTTGCTCCTTTTTGTAAGGAGGCACTCTAATTTTGTAGTGTACGCACACAGTGGCAGCTCTCATAAACATGATGAAGCTACATGCTGGGTAGAGTTGCCTTTTCCTTTTGCTCCATCCGTATACCCAGTGAAGCGTTTCCCGGGAAGCCCTACTTCAGGCCTCGACTTCTTCCCTTAGACCATATGGAAAATTTGGTAAGGCATCCCCCCATTTCCACAAGCGTTGCTTTCCAGAAGTACTGCTTTGAAATACATTATTCTTCTGAGCAAATCTGAATTAGGAATTGAAGCTGTGGAACCCTAGGGAATAGTGCCTGAAGGGAAGTTAAAGGTGAGGCTGAAAACCAGGCTGGTTTCAGAGATGTAAGAACAGGAGATCAAAAATTAGTTTCTTCCCAACGGTGCAGTAGTTTCTACATGTCCTTACAGACCCAATTAAAATAACATTTGATTAAAATGAATACAACAAAGCACAGTTTTAAGTGGTACTAAGTCTCTGGATAAATTGAAAAACCAGCAAAATTTAATTTTATATTAAAGATTAAAGAGTACTTTCTGGTCTTAGTTATATTATGGTTTCTCTGGTGTATAAGCAGTAAGGCAATTTAATGTGAAATGAAAAATCCTTGGACAACAGCATCTCTCTCAATTCAAATTAGCATGGCTGAGAAAATCATTTTAGCCTTTAATGTTGATTTATAGCAATTTTGCATTCTTTACATGTTGAAATCCAGAGCAGTGTGACGCTAATAAGGCTGCAGCACCTGCAGGTGTTGCTTGAGAGTTGAGTGAGCAGGCCTTTGTATTTTCTTTGAAGGATCAATATTTCGAGATGCACAAAGGAAGAGGGGTCTGACTGACGAGCTGCCTTGATACACTGGTATTCTAACTATGACCGGATTGACTGAAAATTGCCTCAAAGAGTAAGATAATTTATAAAAACTATAAAGTATAGCCAAGTGTTTGAAGTAATGAAAGCTAATTAGGAATAGTATTTATTTTCAGTTTTTAAATGTCTTGCCTTCCTTTTTATAGTTTCTTGAAGTTTTTCCTTCTGAAATGTTCATATTTTGTACTGCATTTGCATGAGAAATGGGCATTAGATGTTACAACTACGCAAAACTTAGAACTGGCAGAATTTACTGAAATAATTTCTAATAATTGTGCTGGGAAAAATTGCTGTTGAGTGTACCCATGTTATTGGAGAGAGATTTGGTTTTTTTTTTTTGTGCATGCCTAAAAATTTAGCAAATATTGGCTTAGGAAAAAAATGGTTGTTTGGAAAGAAAATGGATGCATAATTATAAAATAGTGTCTTTTCACGAGAATAAGAGTTCAGTTGTGGAGTGCCTAGATGTACTGTCATAAAAAGAAGATGTTTCATCAGATGCCTCATTGTGTGATAAAATATTATATATGCATATATGTTAATAAGCTATTTTAATTTTTGAATTATTAAATGTAGTCATTCTCTAGTGTGGATAAAATAATATGCTTATCAGTCTGCTACTACCAACACACAGTCTGGATTGCAAGTTATGTAGTAAAGTGCTTTTGCAGTACTACCAGCAGAATTTCAAAAGGTTTTTTTGGTACTTATTTTAGAATTTTGTAATATATTTTCCTCTAACAATGTTATTTTTTTCCTTTACCTTGGAGAATCTTTCTTTAATTCAGTGTTTATTGTTAATTTTGTGGGATGATATCATATGTGCTTAGAATAGTATTCCTTTAATGAGAAAACAGGCTGTTTGAAAGAATACATTGAATGGAAAAAAGTTTTTCCTCATCCTTTTGTGGAACTGTGCAGAACTGCACTGAGCTGAATTTCAACAGCAAAAAAAATTACTATTCCTGCAATGTGTGCTCTTTGCATTTGAGATCTTGATTTAAAGGATAAATTAGTTGTAACAAGCCAAAGAAAACAGTAGTAAACACGGCACTATGAAGGAAACTCCTTTTATCTCCTCGGTGGTAATGTGAATGTGAAATTCAAATGAAGCTGTGAACAATGAGAATTTTTACATCAAAGTGTAACGTTTACTTACATAATAGATATGAAGTCCTGGGTAAGATTTTTTTGTTTCATTAATGAATAGTGTACACATACAAAAAAAATACAGGGAAGGCTACCTCACACTTAGGGAACAAACTGGATTAACTTCTTGAGGAATAAATGAGCGTCTTTTGCCCTAAAGGTTTGAATTAATGATTTGCATAGAAAAGCTCATGCAGGCTCTAGTTACTGGCTTTGTCCTATTGCTGCTTTCTCAAATTGCGCCTGAGATTATGTTATTTTAGTGGTGTTGAGTGACTTCTCTGATTCTTTTAAAAGGAAAATTGAAAATATTCTTAACGTGTAAAATATATGTCAAATGCAAGGGCAACAGCATGGGAATGTAGGTTAGCACATCTCATTTAGAAGGTTTCAGTTTGATAATGCTGTTTTAAAACTCTATTAGAAGTGCAAGATTTATTGTGAGAATTAAGCTGCAGGGGTTTATTTTTGATACAGTAAAATAAAAAATACATTCAATTAAAAAGCCATATTAATCCTTTAATATCATAATAGCAGAGAATTTTTCCACATTTACATACACGTGAAATGCATAAAAATAAGCCCTTCATTTATATTTTTGAATTGCTTTTTTTTTGTTGTTCTTTGATAATGGAGATACAAGGAAATGGCTGGGGAACAGAGATTTAACAGAATCAGCTGCAATAAAGATTACAGAACAAATCTTAAGAGTTTTAATCAAGCTAAGTTCAGATGAAGCCAGTGGCAGATTTGGTTGAATAACACCAGTAAAATGAGGGATTAATCTGAAAAATAGGAATTTTACTACATTGTATCTGTTATTTGAAGTTGCCCCACTGAAGTATCTATTTGTGTATTTAGGCAGGTGAGGTTTAACAGTCAATGGCTGTGAAACTGGCTAAAATCGCATAGTCTGTTTAAAACAAGAAGCAAAATATAGTAATAAATGGAATGAATGGGGTAGTAGTGGCTAACAGTGGACACCAAGGAGAAGTAATAAGAGGTGTAATGCCCGTTCATTCAAAGTGTCATCTTTGCGTTGGGCAGTTTCATCCAAGAGGCTTTTCTTGCTCTGAACTAGAAATGCTTATTTTTTATGTCCAGCTGGCAATGGAATTGACTAAAGCAAGAGCTCTAGGAGGAGGAGGAGGATACCCATGATTTGTACTTCAGAGTGGGAGGTCGGAGTGGTGACAGTCACAGGGCACTAATCCGTCTCGATGCTTCAGACTTTCTGGAGTTTGCCTTATGGTGGATCTGCAGTGGATCTACAATGGGCCTGAAGCTTTTGGGCCTTAGTGCTTTTAAAGATTCCCTAATTACTGCAACATTGTTTGTTTCCCTTTCCCTTGTTTTTTTCCTGTGAAATATCTGAAATGCTCTTGTAGCCCTCGTTTAAAGGTGAAATCTATGTTGAAACAATCCATCACTGTGAATTCACTGTAGAAGGGGGCAGAGCTGTAGCAAATATTCATGTGCAAAGACTCAGGCTGTTCCAGGGTCTGTGTTACTGCTTTTTTCCCCATCATCTTCCAGATTGTGGCTTTCAACACTTCTGGAAAATTACTTTTCTGCTTTCATGTTAATATTATGTTGATTATTTCCAATTTCTTTATATCTGACTTTATATATATATATATGATTTTAACATGTAATTCCAACCTTCATGCTTTTAAATGTGTACACGGTTTCTTTCCTTCTTCCCTTTCCCTTTCATCTATAGAAACATAAAAGGTACTCTGGTATCTTCTCATTCCCATCCTGGTGTTTTGTTCCAACAGCCCCACACCTTCACCCCCTTCTCTGCCCACCTCCAACCTCCTGCCCCGTCCTCTCTCTGGGTCCATCTGCCACCTAATGGAGGACTGACATTATTATTAATATTTTGAGGCACAAGGTAGCTCATACAGACGGCTGACACGGGGAGAAAGCTTGGCAGAATGTACCAGTGTTGCGGTGGTGAGAGGCCCACGCCAGGTCTCCTTTGCTTTCTCAAGTGCCGACCGAGGTGACCACGTCGGGCAATGAGGTTGTGTCCCTGTTTGCCGTTGCGCGCGGTGTCGCACAGGCGCAGAGCACGTCCTGTCAGGCCTTGCCCTGGGGTGTACTCACACTTAAAGCTTCCACAGTGATGTCCACAGGAGTCAATTGGAAGCTCTACAAGTTAAGGTAAAAAAAAAAAAGAGCACATACAGCAGGAAACAAAGGAAATGCTCATCTTCCCTGATTTATTTTATGTATAGAGGTGGCCAGCTGCAGCAGTCAGGTTTTAGGAAGGTGACGAAGCACTTTGCATGTTGTTAGGAATTATGTGAGAGTGAGGGGGAACAAGAGATGCTGGTGCAGAGAAGTGATAGAGTCAGAAAAATCTTAAAAATTGGCAAGTTCTTTCTGACCACTGTTAGGGCGCTAGTCGTCCCTGCACGTGTGATCCCCCGTAGCACAGCTGTGCATGGTGTCCTGATTAGGAAACGTACCACAACCTGGTGAGGTCTGCAAACAGATTGCAAGGAGCTGGTCCTTAAGTCTCACATCATTCTGTTAGGAGCAGCAAAAGCATGAATTAGTGTTATTTAAGGTAGGAACAGACCTGATTTGCACGGCTGTAATCACCGTGAACATTATCAGCACTTTTAGAGAGAAAGGCAGGGATATTTCTACAGTGTGGAAGTGTTTGGATCCGAGCTCCTGATTCATTTCAGTTGTTGATGGTGGGCAGAGATTCCAAGCTAACAGATGTAATTCTAACTCCTTTAACAGGATGAATTAAAATTAAACCAGCAAACACACTAACTTTTGCCTGTTAAATAAATGTTACACATAGATGGCCAGTCCCCAGCCCCCATCTCCAAAAGATCTTCCCAAGGCAGCTAGCTGGAGTTTGTACAGTTTGTTCCCTCAGCACTGTTTACCCTCCTTTGTTCATGTACTTGTTAGGGTTTTATATCTGACAGAATGCCTTAGTTCTCAGTTTCTGGCACTGTCCCTATTCTGAGTGACCTCCTCCCTAGCATAACTATTCTGGCATTTCATGCTAATATTAGTGGTTTCTGCTCTACTTCCCAAAGGGAGGAATTTCCCTGTCTTTGAATCAGATTCTGCTCTTTTGCACAGTATGCTTTTCACAAGAAAGCCTCCAGGATTGCAGGAATACTTCTGGACAGATAGTGCTTTTGGGGTTAGCTGTAGGGATGTAAAGAAGGTAATTAATCAGAGTAATACAGAATGTATTTCCTTCTCCTGTGCAAGCTCTCTGAAGCCCTTGCTCTGAATTATGGTGGGTTAAAAAAAATAAAAATAAGGAAAAAAAGGAAAAAAAAAATCCCTTCCATCATATCTCCTGGGTAAAGAAATTAGCATTTCAGGGAGCATTTCAGCTGAGCATCCTTTTTGCATATTTACAGGGAACTAACTGTAGTCATTGAATTGGGAGTCTTCGCTCAAGATGATGGTGCATTTTCTTTCTGCCCACTCTACAGTTTCCTTCTGGCTCCACGCAGTACGGTATGGCTGTAATAGCAGTCTGATGATTCACAGATATTTTTCTCATAAGTACTTTTTTTTTTTTCTATTGGAAGACCTTTCAGAGGGAAAGAGATGGGCTACTTCAAGACCTTCATCTTGTTGAAGTCCAGTCTAAATTAGATCTTCTGAAAGTGGACTTAATGAGTAACTATATGATTGGCATGCTTCTAAAAATGTCAAAGAAGAGCCTGAAGAGCTATCCTAATGATGCCGTCACGTGGGTACCTGTTTTTAACATGCAGGTGCTGTAAAAATGTGTTTTCTTAATTTGTTTTCGTTCACTCACTCTGAATGATTTTTAACTCACTGAGAAATCTAATAATCAAGCTGAATTCTTTCCTCTCCTTGATTGTCATATTTCGTGATGTCCTTCAAGCCAAGTTATATCTCTCTAAACCTATACAAGTTATGTTTTTATGCCCTCCTGTGTAAACCCATAGCGTTCAGCTGATTTGCAAAGTTGCACTCAATTTGAGTATTTCAGTGAAGTCTTTGAAAGACAGCACAGTGTGCATACATGCATAAGAGATGAAGCATATTTGCTCAGGCTGTAACGACTCTAAAGGACTACTGAAATAAATGGCTCTAAACCTTTATTTTTATGCTCTATTCCATCTTCTCTTGTAAGTGAGGAGGTAAAAAAGGTGAAAAAGACTGAACCCAGTCAGGAATTTAGGACACCAGAAAGCACCCAAGCAAGATTGAGACATCTTGAGTTTAAATTTGCAATCCGAAAATGCTGTTCCTGATTTGACTCTGGAAGTATCTAAACTTGCCAGGCTTACTAAGCTTACCTCCCTGTTTGAGGGCTGTCCACAGCTTTGCTGTGCCATGTGCGTAATCGCCCCAGCCAAAGCAGCTTATAATTTAATCTGAGCAGGATCTAGAAAGTAAGTGCTCCTCTGTTTAAATCCTCAGAAGGGCCAAATCCAGTATAGGTCCTCAGGGAATATGTAAGACAATTGTAAAAGGACAGATCGGGCCTGCTCCGGTCTCTTAAAAATCAACTCTTAAGAGGCTGCTCTCAAGAGAAGATTTCGGTTGGTGGATCATGACTGAGTTTAGAGGCTTACCTGCAGCCCTTAATTCGACATTTGAACTCTGTGCTTAGTTGGCTTTTTTATTCTGCGTTTTTGTGTGCTTCTAGGATGTGGCACTTGTAGAGCAGACAGTTGAAATAAGACTTTACTGAGTGGAATTGTTAAAGACCTATATCTTTGCTTTTTTAGCTGTATCCCAGTGCTCACAGTGATTTACCAATGAGCTGCATTTAGCAGCTATAAAATTTTATAGTGTTCGGGGAAGAACAACACTAAAGACTCCCAAAAGAAAAAGAGAAAAATATTTGGTGAGAAAAAATATTTTTTGAAAACTCACAAAGACCCAGAAACAAGTAAACAAGACAAGATCCATATTGCCTGTGCCTTATCAACGTGGAAGCTAACCTGGAACCCAGGAGTTTTCCTCCCATCTCCTATTCAATGGGAGAGTGTCTGCTGGAGGGAGGACGTCTTACAGAATTACCCAAACAGGCATATCTTCATTTATACGCCCACTTGTCCTAATAAAACACTGTTAAAGGCCTGATCTGGGGTTGACTGTGCTTAGGTAGACCCTGAGCATTCATGCCTTTGTAGGACCCTGCTCAGTCCTGGCTGGGCCGGAGGAGTCAACCTCGTGCAAGGCTGCGTCAGCTGGGTGGGTGTCAGATGAGCCGCCACGAGTGCAGTTCAGGAGCGATGCAAAATGGGTGGATAATGAAGCTGGTTTAAGTGCAAGTTCAGTAGTTGATACTGAAGTCGCACGAGAAGCAGCTGACTGTCATTGTGCCGGGGCTGTGCAGACACGCAGTCAGTACTGATACGTGTGTGAAAGAGCTGCTGTTCTCATGGCAGATGCGCTGGCCATTGCCATGGAGGAGACAAGCAGAGAAATACTTGGTTTATTTTTATAGGACCAAGTCTTAAGAACATAAACAGGATTAGCACTGTTTCGTGAGCTACTTCACAGTCATTTTCTTCTCTTGCTGTTGGTTTATTATTGCGAGTAACATGATGAATTGGAAGAAAAAGTGTGATGCATCATGTTAGGATGGAGAGCTTTTTAGTCACAGTAACCATTACCAGATATTAAATAATATGTGTTGAAGATACATATTTTTAGCCAGAGGTCTAGATGCGATGGATCTACCTGTAAGTTCTAGTGGGGGAGATCTCTGGTTCACAGGTTTTCATTTTTAATGCATTCCTTAAGACTGGAAGAGAGCTGGTGTTCTGCCCAGATTCACAGTAGACAAGCAGATTGAGGAGGGTAAATATAGCCTGATATAAATCACAGTGAACATATGGAAAAAGCTGATTGGGGATTCAGCTGATAGGGAATTAAAGGCCATGAGTAAAATTAATTCCACTCAACATAGTTTTATGGAAAGTAGGGCTTGTAAAACAAAAATGATTGACAAAAACTTGATTTTAATCTTTTAACATTTGATAAAATTACAAGATTTGATAATATAACGCTGTCGATGTAGTAGATTTTGAAAAGCATTTGACTTACTGCCATGTGAAACCAATTAATAAAAACATGAATTGAACTATATAATGAAACAGACAGACTTGAATGAATAACAAACCAGCCAGCAGGTCTTAATATAGGATTGTCAATAAAGGCGCTTCAAGGACTAAGTTTTTTTTCCCATCATGTTCTCGTGTGGAGCAATGTAAAGGCCAGTGAGATTTAACATTTTCTTTGCTGACTTTATCAACTGTAATTTTACACTTTGAAATTAACAGATGCTCTGAAGATTGGCAGGACAGCAGTAACCCTTCAGACAAGGCAATCATTAAAAGAGGTTGAGATGACTGAGTGAGCCAAATTTTTATTTTTCAGTACGAAAAGATGCAAATTATCCATTTAGGAAGAAGGAAGCTAGCAGGCTGTGCTTGGAAAATAGGGATGAGAGCAGAGAGACTGGAAATTGTGTCTGGGTGGTGGGAAGGGAGGAGACTGGTGTGAATGCTGAAGTGCAGTATTGGAGCCAAAAGAGCAATGCTGTGTGTAGGGGGAGTCCAGGAGTGTGAGCAGGCTGATGGTTTTACACTGTATAGAATTGCCAGGAGTGCTTAGAGTGCGGCAAACAGCTTTGCCATCTCACTTTGTCAAAAAAAAAGCTTAAAAATGGCTAAAGTACATATAACCATCTAGCACGAATAAGTCCCTGCAGCATCTGAATTAGTGCTGAGGAGTTCTTTGTTGGATTCAGGAGTTCTGTCTGCGTGGTTGATTCTTCTTTAGATGGATCTCCCCGTAGCACATACATAGCACATAGAGCCAAAACCAAAGCAATAGGCTTAAGCTTCATAAGCAGGAGGTCAGAGAACATGATTTAGTATTCCCTGATGATTTTAAATGTTATGTCTGTAGTGAACTATGAATAATTTGGAGGAAAGTGGTGTAATGTTTTCCAGATTTCTAGAGGATTAGAAATTGTTCTATTTTGGTGTATTTTAGAAAGTTTTTAAAAGAATTGCTTTTTATGTACGCCTATATTCAGCCACCCCACAGCTGTGTGTGCTGTGGTAAGTAGACTGAGGCTACCTACCTGCAAATAGACCAATAGCTAAAAAAGAAGTGTGAAATTTGAAACCAGCTGTTAAAAAATATTTTGTCATCTTGTTTATATTTGTGTAGTTAGCTCAGTTGTATAAAATACATAAGCCCTGTAAAAATCTGTCATTAAGTGGTAAGGGTATTGCAATTGTCCTCAAGAGCAAGCATTTTGTGCTTTTTATCCATTAAAAAATATAAAATAAAATGTCTGTATTATCAGCACTTTTAATATACTAGTCATTAAAACAATTTACCTAATTTGAAACTGCTTTTCATGTTTCTATGGAGCTCTAGATAAGGTTGCTTTGAAAAATATTCCTTGAAAACTCTTTATTTTTCCTATTTTCTAATTGCATCTGTCTTCTGCTCTGAGAAATGAAGCAGAGGAAATTTTTTGCTCAGTCATAATTTTCCTCTCACTTGCAGCATCAAACTTGTTCCCCATTAATTTAAACATGACTGTATATAAGAGAATGCTTTTTTTTCCTAATGTGCATGAAATATTCCAGTTGTTCTTTCTTGCAGTTTTATAACCCTTTCACATTTCTAGCATTCACCTCGATTTTAATTCACATTCACAGAGACCTTTTTTATCTTAAAATAACGTAATTTACTGGAAACGCGTAATCATCTGATGCATCGGAACTCCGTGGAACAGTATTACACTTAGAAAAGACATTCTTCTGCTTTGCACCAGTCTGATTTTCAGTAAATGCACTGCCTTGTGACCCGAGCTAACCATAACTCTCCCAGATGATGTCTGGACACGATTCAGGGAGTAGCACAGTGTATAGGTAGTATGGAGACTTCCTTCAGAGGGAAAGCATGTAAGCCATGATGTGATGGTGCCTTCTCCCAAGTAGCAAGTGCTAGGATGAGAGGAAATGGCCTCAAGTTGTGCCAGGGAAGGTTTAAATTGGATATTAGGAAAAAAATTTTCACTGAAAAGGTTGTCAAGCATTGGAACAGGCTGCCCAGGAAGGTGGTGGAATCACCATCCCTGGAGGTATTTAGAGGTCATGTAGATGTGGTGCTGAGCAACATGGTTTAGTGGTGGACTTCACCGTGTTTACAGTTGGACTTGATGATCTTAAGGGTCTTTTCCAACCTAAATGATCCTGTGATTCATTTGTTCTTAAGCTCTTAAAATCAAGGAGCAGGTCCCTGCCCCGTTTGATTTATAGTGTGAAAAGGAATTTCGGATTCTGCCTCCCAACTGATCCCTTTCATATGCATGCTGGTTTTGCTAGCTCCTTCAGTGTTTTCAAAGTGTGTTTTTGTTGTTTATGGCCAAAAGCATCCAGACATGTGAGTCACAGCAGAGAGATCACTGGCACCAAACTGTATTTTGTGCTGCTGACACGTATTCTGCCTCAGGCTCACTGGTGCTTTCATTCTTCCAGTTGTGTCTTTCTTTAACTCATCTGTAAGAAGTAATAATATCTTTAAAAACAAATAAAAAAAGAGAAGTGTATGCCTCTCACTTCATACTTGTTCTTTTGTCATACATAAAAGTCCTCCCTTTGAAATCTGATACTATACTATGTGGTAAATATTATTATACTTTGCTCGTACATTAACATTTACCCTGACTCCTGTTTGCTACACCTTTGCTTCAACCTTTAGTCCATGTTTTTACTCACAATTGTCATCTCAGCAAGAAGCACAGAAAACAAGTGATATTTTGTTATGTACATATAAGAGGTTTGTGGGTATAGAGAATCTTATTTTGTACAAATCAGTGAACAGACTCCTGAATGAGCTGTCAAAATATGTATGTTTTACTATGAAAAGGGTAGGGCAAAAAGTCTGAGTTAAAAGATATCTTAGATAAATTATCTGGAGGAAAAGGCAATCTGCTGTATAAATATTTCAAGTTTTGAAATTGAAGCCTTTACATTGATCTACGCTTAAAGGCCTGGCCTTATTTTGTAGCAGATAATATTATATCAAAGCAATGTTTAGTTCTACTCAGCAGCTGTTGTATTCATACTAAATTATGTCAGATTTAATCTTGAATGTATTCAACAAGAGCACCCAGTTGTGCTGACAAACCTAAAATCATTTTCAGTTAAATATGTTCTATCACAAATCATTTGGGCACATTGCCTCTCTGAAGAGAGACAAAGTCAGCGTGCAAGCTCAGCTTTACAGTGCCCACTGCGTGTTGAATTCCCATATTGTATCCAAACATCCCAGCAGTGGGTTCGATAGCTATCCTACTGGAACGTCTCAGTAGCAGAGGTAGGCAACATGAGGCATTTTCTCAAGGGTATTACTTTCACAATCACTTTAATTGCACATGCCTGATTCACCACTGCTTGCGTGTTCGTTTGCACTTGTTCAAAGGGAATGCAATTTAATTTTAAAATACTCTCAAATCACTGCCATACTCATTTTACATGGTGAAAGAACAAGACGATAAAGTGGATAATCAGGTTCTCGGAGTTTCATAAGGAAAAGTGAAATTTTCCTTGGAGAAGAAACAATAAAAGTCAGGGTTCACTTGTACAATACTTCAAAGAGTGTCCTGTAAATCCCAGGTCAAACTCATTGTACAGAGCGGGCACCTTGTTAATTGCAGTAATGCTGTAATGAGTAGATGACATAAAGATCGGGAGAGCAGGCTGTGAGAACCTAGTTTAACTGGTGAATAGCAGGCAGCTGTAGTCAATGCAACAAAATCCGCTCTTCTGGAGAGCACTTCATCGCAGGAAATGTGCTGGAGTGCTCTCGGGCACTCTCAAGAGAAGCCTTTCTCCTTCCCCTTACTCCTCATAGGAAACTATATGTGCCAAAAGTGGGATGGAAGAAGCACTTCCCCCCTTCCCCAGCTAAACCCCCAGTGCCTAAGGTGCTCATTTAAAATGTAGTAAAATTCTGTTTGTTTTTCTAAGAAAGTCTGAGTACTTGTCATGCTTCCCGGCTGTATGCCTGGGTATTTCGGAGTTAGGCTTGCCACCCTGTCTGCTTTGGCAGTTCCAATTTGTATAAATACTCATGCAAAGGCATTTCTTCTGTAACCTGAAGATTGAGGGAAATTCTTAGTGTAGACGGGTTTAAGTAACTTCAGGAAGCTTTTGTAAGGCAGCTGCTTCTTTGCAACTTTAACTCCGTGTGGACTTGATAACATTTGTGTTTCACATTGGTAGGCATCGCTGAGGAAGTGCTCTTTTTAAGGTAATTTAATGCTGATCACTGTGAACTTTTTGATCAGCCTGGCATCTGGGAAGTACTTTCTCAGCTGATGTCCATTTGCTGAGAATGCATTGTGTAAGCACCATTTCAATTTCTAAGGCTGTATTCTTACAGCTCTTTGTAGGTCACTGGTGGTGATGATGGGGCTTGCAGGCAGCTAGTTTCTACTCCTGCAACATTCTTCTAAGTTAGAGCTTGGTCCTGAATGCAGTAAAAATAAGGAGGGAACCAGAATCGTTCTGCCGTGGTTAATATGATCTCTCATGTTTGCTTGAGGGGGAAAATCTAGCACATTTCAAAGAACAGATTTCCCTTAAGTTTCATTTCTGCCACCTCTTCACAAAGGAAAGGAGGTGAGAGTTTGATAGTGTGCTGCCAGTTAATTAAATTTTGGGCATTCAGGCTAGAAATGACAAAGTATTTTGATGTTATGTACTTATGTATCCAGGAATGTGAGCCTAAGTTCCTATACAGTACATAAACTGGCATCTAAGCATGTCAGTGCATTGTCTTCTGTATTCAGTCTCCAGCTGTCTATTAGAAGGAGTTCCAAAGCAGAGAGAAGTGAAGATACCTAACTCAAAGCTACAGGACAATCCCACAGGTTACTCAGTAAATTTGTGGCCAGACAAGTTTTCATTGGAGTAGATGCCTGAAATAACTTTTTCCAAGAACTGTGCAGGGTGTTTGAGGGAGACTAGGTGGGTATTCAGAGCTTTAACTTCCTAAATCTACTTCAGAGGACTATTATCTTTAGTATATACTGGTTTTTAACTAGCTGGATGGATGCTTTATCCTTCTTAGGAGAGTTCCGTGTATTTCCATTCAACAAAGTTACTGGAGTGGTTCACTAGCTTCCTTAGGAAAAGGTTATGATTCAGGTGTCCTAAGAACTTCAGGATCTCTGCTTGTATTTCATTAGAGCACATCGTGTAACTGTTATCCATGGATAAAATGGGTAGACTACTGTTTTTTCATAGTATTATTAAGATGTGATCATTCAACTCTATATCGTGTCCATACTGTTATTCTCTTATTTTTATTTACCAGGTTTCTTGTCTATATCTACGTAACTACTCCAAGCTACCTAGTCTGATGAAGTTGAACTTCATTCTTTAAGCGTGATTTACTCAATACAGCCTAAAATCATGATGAAAAAGAAGATCATATCTGCAAGCAAAGCTTCCTTGGTCCTCTTAATGTGCCAAATGGTTTCTGCACTGGATGTACCTCTTGACTGTAAGTATTAACCTACTCAATAAGTGCAGAATAATGGAAGATTAGGAAAATGAAGATAACTCCAACATGGAGCTAAACACGGAGCGTGTTTAATCACTTAAGTCAGGATGTTGTGATTATGAATATTTACACTAATTTACTGAAGATTTTTAAAAACTCTGCATATAAAATGACTTACATTGTTGACTTGAGAAGGGTTAGCATACTCACACTCATGAATACTCACACTTCGGTGTGCCTTTCTTAAACACTTGATGCGAAAGAAGGAGGGCAGAGAAGCCCATTTAAATGCTAATTAAGATCATACTGACAATATGCCGAAAACCCCAAGACAGTTCCTAGTTGCTGTAAATAATCACCCTTACCTTCATGTAAGAGGTTTCCAGGAGCTGTTATTAGATCTAGTAAAAGATTCATATATCTAAAATTCAGATGCTGGAAGCATCTTACTTTTTGGTCCAGAAGAGTAAGTTAGGCTCTTAGATTTCCTAAACAGTGCTTGAAAACAGTTAAGTACTTAACTTTAAGTTAAAAGCCTGTGTGCCTAGAAGGAAGCTCTAGCATTAACCAGTGAGGAAACATCTAGAAGAGGGGAAATCCCAAGATCTGAAATACTTGTTTAATATAAGACTCTGTTAGTGAGGAACCTTGAAGGTAGCACTCCATACTGAAAAGGAAGCAATGGTTACTGCTCCATTTTATAGCCCTAATACTTAATTTTATGAATTTATTCATGCTTCAGGTTGTTATTTTCTTTTTAAGATAAGCATGATCACATTTTCAGAATTCAGTGAACCATGTTGAACCTCACAGTGACTATTCATTTGTTCAACTAATTGCCAGAGAAGAGAACATTAGGGCTGATGTTAAATTGATGGATTAATACATCGGTAAATTTGCCTGTGATTCTAATCTGCATGGCTTTCTTTAACCCCATGTTTTTGATACTTTCCTACCTTCCATAAATGCATGTTTTCCTTTAATAATTATTGACATAAATTGCAACTGCTTTGATGGTTTTTGCCCCATGCATATTTACAAGCCTCTCAAACCGATGACCTGTATTTCTGTAACAAGATCAATACATCTGAATCGCATCAGGCTTTTTGTGCCGTGAATGCCTTTAGAGCAATAAACTGTGGCTTAAAGAGGGCTTTGTAAGTTTGATGAATGAATTTCTTTATTTTCTAAACTTGATTTTTCTCCCTAAATATTTTAGCAGGCTAGAAATAGTGTTTTAAACCAATCTTGTTGTTTAGAAGCTAATGTAGATTGTGCACCACTCTTAAGATTTTTTGTATAAAGCACAACTTTAGGTTAAATTAACCAGAAATGCATCAATAGACAAAAATTAATAGCCCTTTTAGGTGTATCACATTAACTCTCAATTATCATGTTGCCTACTACATAATGTTTGAGAACATTGTTAGGTCTGATAAAGTCACATGCTTGAATTTTTAGCCACAAATCATATTAACCAAAATTACATCTAGAATGTTGTTATTGCTTTCATAAATAATGGTTAGAATGGGCTGTGGGAGAGCACCACAAAGGGCAGGACTCAGGTTTTCTGTGGGTCTTCTCTACATACCCACCACGGAGAGCTGGTGGTGAGAACATACTTGATTAGTTGAACCTTTAAGTTTCATCCAGGTCAGCAGTCCCTCTGCTCATCAGTGCCTCGAGGCTGTAGGTAAGGGCTGACCGCTAATGTAGCTGACTAAAAGCAGTTTGACTTGCTCTAAAGCATCATTGATGAGGAGAAATGTATGCAAAGTATTTGAAGCAAGCGATAAAGATGTGACAACTAGGATGATTTCTTTGGTTTAGTTATTTTTCAAACCAAAAGGGATTGCATGTCTGTTGAGTTAGAATTAGGTGCTTTCGTCTTTGTAAGAGTAATTTTAGCCTGAAGCATTCTCTTTGTTCTTCCATATGATCATACAGATGGATTGATTTTGACTGCAGCGTGAGGGCAATGCACTCCATTAATTCCGAGTTGCTATCTCCTCCGTATCAGTGTTTTGTGTCCTTGCAAGGCCAAAATCACATACCATGGTTGGCTAAAAAAGCCAACACTTCAGAAAAGTTTCTCAAACCATTAACTTTGAGATAAATGTAATAATATCTGGCACAATTTAAATGGTAGCTGGAATTTCAGGCATCACTGCATGGGTTACAGTGCTACGTTTTAAATATTTTCTTTTTAATGCCGACCAATGTACTTGTCAGTGATGTTTATCTTCCCTCTCAAAAATTCTAATTTTCTTTTTACTAACAAATGTTTCTCTTTAATCTTCATTTGTCCATTCAACTGCTGATTCTGATGGGGGAATAAAAGCAAAACTTCTAGAAGAATGTAAGTTTCTGTCCACAAAAATTAGGCTGTGTGCTGCTGAAAATTAATACTGATTATGTTGCTAATTGAATTTGCAGTCCAAAAATGTGTGATTCTGACATTTTGTTGGTAATTTGGTTTGCTGTAGCTACATGTTTTCTGCATGCAGTGTTCAGAAAATATTACTGTGTGTAAATCACTGCTCTGATATTTTGAACAAATTAATTGTGTGATTTTTGATTGTGTGCTATCTGAACATTAAAATCCTTACTCAATATCGACATGAGCAATGTTTTACTACTTTCAGGAGTAAATATATTTGATTAAAAAAAAATCATTGGTATATATGTACTTGCATACTATTTTACATGTGCAAGTTGGAGATACTTATGTATCCATAAAAAACAGTAGATAGTTATTTAAGTAGACCTAATTTTTTGTGGGGTCTTCAACTCAGCTGTAGTGTCATGGTTAATTTCGTAAGTTTTAAGTGCAGCGCATAGCACAGGAGTGGAGGCTTCAGGTCTTTGATGTGCATCAGATGGAATATCCCATATGTTAGGCAGTGTCCCTTTTCAGAGTGTACTGGCTTTTTCCAAGTATGCATCCGACTTTTACTGACACCGAGAACTGCTTCTGAGAGGGAAATGGGCTGTATTCAAAGTGTCTCCCTAAAGAAATACACAAAAATTCATCGCCGTGTAAAAATATCGCCTTCCTCTTTTAAGCACTCTCCTCTCTGCAGTGAGGAAGAGGAGCAAAACCTGGCTCTGCATGGCCTGTTCTGTTCTGCTTAGCTGCTGTATCTCATTATGATTCCATGGCCTGGTCATTTTTTCTGGCTATTTCTTGTGGGAAGGCCTTTACAGGTGGCTACCCCTTTCTCTGAAAGAGAACTTCATCTAGGGAAGACTTAAAATAAAAATCCCAGTTTTATAATTTTAACTGGCTGGAGTGAGGCATGGCAGCACAACTAACTAATTTTTGAAATATTTTGCTGAAGTGGCTAGAAATGACACCAAAGTAGTAGCAAAGTAAATTGCTGGACAGACAATTTACATTTAGACAGGGATGTTCCTGGGCATGTTATTAAACTGGTTCCTTTAGATGACACTAAACTATAACCAGATGAGCAATGTTGAGGAAGACACCTTTCTCACTATCTTAATATCATAAACAGGATTTTTTAAATGCAAAAATGGGCATAGATAATGGTTGTTGTTGTTGTTGTTGTTATTATTATTATTATTTACTTTAAATAAGTAGGCACCAGCTACTTAAATTCTGGTCTGTGCTACTCATTCTAGAGCACTTGACAAATAGTAAATGTTAAGTGTCTGTTTCTCCTGGGGCAATTCACAAGATTGCCTGTATTTTTGTTGTTTTTAAGGAGAATCAGTACTAGACTTTCCTACATGTTTACTCTATTTGGAAACTAATTACTATTTTTGTCATTTTTTACAGTCTTTTACTTCCAACCCATTTTTTACTCCTGAAAAGTAGCTCCTAAAAGCATGCTCTGTAGATTCAGTATGTTGAGCACAATAAATACGTGAAAAGTCTATACCCATAAAGAAATTGGAAATACGTAAGATGTTTAAAAATACAAAACAGTGTATTTTTTTTCCTTCTGTATGGTGAAAAACATTTTCTGTGGGTCTACGTCTCACAGCCATTTATTCAGGGTATGTTGGACTTAGAATTCAAGTGTCATTTGATTTTGTGAAAATGCGTTGAAATCTGATGTATAGAAATGATATCCATTAAGCTTTTTGGCCAAGATCTTCACCCACTGTAAATTGGCATAGCTCAGTTGGAAGTTACTATAGCTACACTGATTTACGAGACTAGAGGGCTTCAGCCTCCTAATACAAAGGATACTTTAATTTTACTCTTCTCACAATGATTTGATTGCTAATTGCAGTTGTGCTTTCTCTACTTACAAAACTGTCTCACTGATGCTTTGAAAATATTGTTAAATTCCTCTCTGTTTCTTATATTCCATAATGAAGTGTCGCAACCTCCTACGATAACTCAGCAATCTCCAAAAGATTACATTGTTGACCCTCGAGAGAATATTGTAATACAGTGTGAAGCAAAAGGAAAGCCGCCTCCTAGGTTAGTAGCATTTTGTTTTGCTTTTGTTGGCCTAAAAACATAGGAAAACTAGGAGAAAATAATGAAACTTTTGTAAACTAACAAGTTATATGCATATATGTGTGCTTGCACATGCGGAAACATGCACGCACTCCTGCCTTTGTAATTTAAACAGCTACGATAGTGGGATAACTTTGACTCTTCTCATCTTGGCATTTAAACTTCTCTACAGTCATCAAGTAACTGTAGCATTTCTTTTCCTCTCAAAGCTCTAACAATAAAATACTACTCAATTATTACAGGAACAAATAGATAAATGTCCATGGAAAGCACTTAACGTACGCCATAATGTGAACTGGAGCACATTCCAGATTTAGGCATAGTGCCTAAGAAGAATGGATATTAAATACATTGAGTAACACTAATTAATTCAAATGTTTTGTAAATCATTCAATTTTATGAAGTTTGTCTTGAAATACATAAGCATTTTGTTGGAAGTTCTGTAATGTGCATCAGTTTTAATGATCAGTAGCCTTGATTTACCAAGTGTAGTTAACAGCCTTAAGGTTTGGGTTTGGCAGAAATAGTGACACTGTGTATAGATCAGATTCCTGATCATCTTCCATTTTAAGGCCCTGTTTAAATATCTTGAAATATTTTAAAACTGCTCATTTCAAGATGCTGAATGACCCGCACTGGAAACAGCAGCGATGCATTCTGGCATTGCCAGTAACTGCTTCTGATTTCAGAGACTATGAAGAGAAATGCGCATCTCTGTGCTCAGTAGTGTTACGCTACAACTTACTGCAAGGTCAGTCTATAATTGCTCATTCAGACGCACACAGAGCTCATTAAATGTACTTCTTCTGAATAATTAGGGGTTTTTCTACATTATTCCTTCTGGTTGCCTTGGGATCATGGTCATTATCATGCTGGGCAGCAGAATGGAGAAGATGGAGATTATCTGTGATACTGTCACCCTTTCTAGTGTTCTGTTAATGGTAGGAGTGCCAGAAAGCTGCTATGTTTATCAGTGTTTTAATTTAGCAGGCACATGCCATTCTCAAGAGCCTGAGTGTTGACCTGGAGGATCAGATGATTATTGTGCACTTTGGGACAACTGTACTGCTTCTGCAGATGTTTCTCTTGAAGGCCTTTTTTGGGTTGGATTTACCTGAGAGACTAGGAGCCCTGTCTGTGAGACCGACCTGTCTGAGTCCTGTGCCAGGGCTCTGCTGTGTGGCCTCCACTTTCCTATCAAACCATTGGCTCATTTTGTTCCCCTGCTATGGAAAAAGCGACAGGATTTAAGTGCAGAATTTTCTAATGAGTTTTATAAGCTTGTGGTTAGTGTTGCTTATTTTTAAAGATACGACGTCCAAATAATTTATTTCAATAATTAGTCTGGCCCATCAGTCTTTATGACCTGCAAATGCATATCGGAACTTGAGCTGCTCCAAAGCTCTGAAGATGAACTTTCTCCGCCCAGAGTGTGAACTGTTTGTTAAAACAGGGTAACTTCTTATTGGTGAGAGCAGCTGGCATAAAGTTTTATGGATGTGCTGCTACCTGTAGCTTGAGCAGCAAAGATCATCCTGACTTTAGTGCATCTCAAATTCAGGGTTTTGTACCACATTAGTCACCCCCCATTTGAAGCTACATTACAGTTCCCCATATCCTTCGGTGTTATTGGTAGCAGAGGATTACAGGAGCGCCATGTTCTCCAGCTTCACCCGCAAGGTCATTAAGAGGTTCACTCTGGGTTCACCATGCACACTAGTCCTCCCAAAACCACTGCAGTGAGGTGGAGTGCTGCTGGTTGGGTCCACTTCTTCTGGTCTCCCCCACCACAAAGTGCAAGTAGCGCATCCAGTCTTGCCTGCAGAAGGTCAGCACACAGTTGACAACTCCTTGACTGCAGAAGGTCAGCGTGCAATTTTGATCACTCCAAATTTGAGCTTTTCTAGTACCGTATATGCTTATACTTTGAGGAAGCATTCTAAACTGTAAGTCTATATAGTGTTTGTGCTTAAGGTTATGAAGCTGGAATGTAACAAGTAGGAAAACTGCTGTTCACAACATTTGAACCTTTGAGTGATCAGCACTTCACAGGCGATGGTCTAGCTCTCTAAGTATATTTTGGCCATTAACAAAGCATAACAAGTTGGTGTTTACATTGGTATTTCTGCTTTTTTACTTTTCTTTTTTTTTTTTAATGAATTCTAATGGTCTTCATTTTTAGTGACTGCTTTTCAAAACATCTCTTGCTTTGAGTAACACTGGTACAAATTTACTCCACTAATTATGGACTATCAGTCTGCAAAATTTCATTTAAAGAATCATGGTTGTTTGCGTTAAAGTAGCAAAAAGAAATCAAACTCACCACACAGTCTTTAATTCACTTGCATAACTTTAAAATGGCCAAACCAATTAAAATATATGGTCTCCTGCTGGGACCTGAGGTGACACATTTCAGCCCAGAGCAAGTTTTTAAAGGCAGGTTTATAAACCCTTTCAACAATGGATTTTATAATGGAAATGCTAATGCAGCTTTAGCAGTATCAGTTCTCGCAGATGTTACTGTATCATTTTCAGTAGAAAGAAAATCAGTTCTTTTCCATATACGATTAACCTCAGAATCTTTTAATGTATTTTTTTTTTAAATATTGACTTTGAAATGGCTTCTGTTAACAAGTTCAGCCAAGCCTTTTATCTTAAAGTGCTCTATTACTTTAATAGTTATTTTTGTTTGGGAACAAGTGTTACTATCTGCTGAAGAAAGAAAATACCATATATCATTGAAATTTACTTTTTTCTTTTTTTTTTTTTTTTCCTCCATATAATCTACAAAAGGCAACTGAAGAAGAAACTTTTCTTTTTGTTTTTCTTACTTCAGCTTCTCCTGGACACGCAATGGAACTCATTTTGATATTGATAAAGATGCACAGGTAACAATGAAACCAAATTCAGGGACCCTTGTCATAAATATTATGAATGGTGGGAAGGCAGAAGCATATGAAGGCGTTTACCAGTGTACAGCAAGGAATGAACGAGGAGCAGCCATTTCCAACAATATTGTTATAAGGCCTTCTAGTAAGTGAAACTCTTAATGTTCGTAAAATGTGAAACACTTGAGTTTGCTTATTTTCTTATGAATGTTTTGCTTTTTTTTTTTGTCCATCTTAAAAATGTAATCATCGAAGTGATCATGTTAGAAAGTATTGTATGGTGCCTGATCTTCAGATTTAGTAGTGTTGCATATTCTCTCCAATATTCCTAAGAAAATTTATTAACCAAAATGTTTTCCAGATTTTTTTTTCCTACATCTCAATGATGTATCATGTTTAAAATTGGGTTGTATATATGACGCTACAATTAGACCAAAAAGTTTAAATCCTTAATGCGCATTGTTGTTGGGTACAATTTTTACTCTCTTTCTGATGCAGGTATTCCATAGTTTTTGTAAAAGAGTTAATATAGAACAGATTGGGACAAAAAAGAAGATAAAGCTAAAAAATTTTGATTAAGAGTAGACTGTTTGTACGGCTTTTTATGTGATTTTTATCTCGGATCAGTTTTTCAAGCTTCTCAGCTTAAAACGTTCTGTCATCACATGTTGTAATAAAACTGTGTGTGTATAATACTGTTAGAGGAAGGTCTGCCTTTTTTTCTAATTTAATACATCTTTTTTTTTTTTTTGCGTTATCTTAGTTAAAACTTTCCAAGATACTGATATAGAACCTTTAGTGAGGAGACAAAATAATTTGAATCAGTTGATTACACTTTCAGCAAGGCATTACTGTAAAAAAAGTTTTAAAGAAAACCTACTTCCAAGAAAACATAAAAAAGAACAAAAATCAGCTCTGTAATAAACATGATAGGAAGTAACGTTCTGATGCATGTATTAAAATTACTTTCTTTAGGATCGCCTTTGTGGACAAAAGAAAAACTAGAACCAAATCAGGTTCGAGAAGGTGATTCACTAGTACTACACTGCAGACCTCCTGTTGGTTTACCACCACCTATAATATTTTGGATGGACAATGGTGAGTTTGTTTTTTATGCAGAATCAGTTTTCTTTTTGCCGTTTTTCTACATAGTTGACCATTACTTACCAAGACCACAGATGGTGGAGTTTCCCTCTATGTTAAAATTCGAAGAATTTCCATTTCTGTAGAAAAGAAGAAAAAGCAGACATGCAGCCCAAAAGCATAAAGGCAAAAGCAGGTGGAGATCTTAATTTAAGTTCTAGATTAACACACTGGAGAAGAATGGGAAGACAAAAGAGCCAGAGACGAAACTTTAAAAGGTCTATATATTTACAAATCCACAAACAGTGTAATCGAATGAATGATGTGTCTGCAGATCATAATAATGGAGTCTGTGTTTTAACGGAGATAACTGTTTTCTTGTTTTCCCTTAGCTTTCCAAAGGCTGCCTCAAAGTGAAAGAGTTTCCCAAGGTCTAAATGGAGACCTTTATTTTTCTAATGTACAACCAGAAGATACCCGGGAGGACTATATCTGCTATGCAAGATTTAATCATACGCAAACTATACAGCAGAAGCAACCCATTTCTGTAAAAGTCTTTTCAAGTAGGTATTGTATTACCGAATTACATACTTACATAGTATTTATCCAGAATTCTCAAGTTATTTGCCAAAGTTAAGTAGAGTTACACTAGGGAATTTTGTCATTTTAATTCTGAATAAGAAATGGCAGAACTGTGTAAACTTAAAATGTAATCTCCAGTATTCCTAACATATAATTCATTACAAAAGCTGACATTTTTTTCCCTTTATCAGGCTTTGTCTTTTGAAAAAATGTTGTGAATATTTGAAATACTGAAAAAATACAGTGAAAAAAATAAGTTTTCAAATGGTTTTTGTGTCCAAGAATATTGAGTTACTATGATTATTGTAACTGTTGAAACAAATTAATCAATCATTTGATTAACTCACTGCGGCCATATCATCACCTTTTGATTCCCAGTACTTTGATTTATCCCTCTTGTATGCATTCTTCATGATATTCTGTTTATTTCAGTGGATTCATTGAATGACACTATAGCTGCTAATTTGAGTGACACTGATATTTTTGGTGGTGAGTTACACTGGTCCCCACTGATACTCCCTGTTGCACCGTAGCATTTAGTTAACTAACTTCACCTCCATGGCTACTTAACCTTTTGCTCCCCTTTTCAGTTTCTAATAAAGGTATCTATTAGTGCTGGTGATAATACATGCTTTACAAATGACTGCACAGTGTGATCCTTTCAAATATTTAATGTTTCAATGTTATTGTAACATATGGCTCTTAAAACATACAAACTTTTAAAACAAATGAGTCCTTTCACACTGGGGCAGATTTTAAAAATGGTCTGTTTGATTTCTTTTGTACTGTGTTGATGGTTTATCTTTTTCCTCCAATTTAACTGGTAGTTTGATATGTTCATTATCACTAGGACTATTCAGTATCACATGCTGCATAATAAGTAACAACAATTAAGCATTTAACAGATGCACTTCACATTTAATAGTTTCTTCAATGTACCATTCATTTTTAACATATTTAATAAGTGTAAAAGCAGAATTAATTAAAATCTAAACACTTTAATACTATCTGTATAAATTACTTTGTAGGGGAAAGATGAGTTTTGTTTGTCTGGTGCTTAAGCTGATCTTTACATTAATCTATGTTGAGTGGTCTTTTGTATATTGTGAATTAATCCTCCCGAACAGGTATATGTGTATTTAGTGAGGATGACTTTGGAGCAACACTGATACTAGGTGTTGAGATTCTAGACTCTCCACTTGATAGTGTGAGATAGAACATACACGCTATTTCTTCTATTTTTTGTCTTTTTCCTCATCAAACAAGGCTTTGTACATATTAGACCATAACTTCCAGGAATCTAAAATAAAACAAGAGCACAGAATATTTTAATTCTCAGCATAAAAATGACATTCAGAAACAAACAAGAAGTGTGTATGTGAACACAGAAGGATATATTAGCTACGGTTAGTGAGGAACACACCATTTGGTTGGCTCACAACTCAAAACTACCAGAGGTAGTTCTTCTGAATTTTCATAGTCTTGCAAAATGAGTCAGCAGTCCTTAGCGGCGCCGAAACTTTGTAGGTTAGTTATTGCCTGTGATTGTCAGCTGCGTTCTTCACTCTAGACGGCCCTTTTCTCCCAACTTTCGTGTACTAGTTCTTTAAGGAATTCATAGCACATACTGTATTAAAATTAAGTGTTCGATTTATGTTAACCTATCAGTAAATCCTGTACCCTTATAAACAAGAGTTTATTATGTTTCTGCTCACATTTTAAAAAAATACAATAATTTACTGTACTGATTCAGACTGCTACTGCACTTTAGAGCAATTCAATCCTATATTTTAAAATTGCTATAAGAGAACATTAGAGTATTTACAGAAAGCACTCTTATTCTGACTTCCATGAAGGCGCATGAAATACCATAATACTTCAAAACCCAACAGAGTATGTCAGAAATGGGTCTTACATTTATAGCTGTCTGCTTACTGTGATTATTTCTTGTGGGTTAATCGATGGTTCTTTATTGCCAGACTGGGAAACAGCTTGAATTCAAGTTAAATATACAGTAAGAGAAGAATACAAGGCTTAACTTCTGAAAAGACGCCTCACGTCACCTAGAAAATATTGAACAAAGCATATTGCAAAGTGGAGTGTGGCTTTTATCCCCTTGGTTTATATTTCTGAATACAATAACTTTGTTTTATTTGTGTTTTGATGGAAGCCCAGAAATTTTTGGTAACTTTCAGTCTTGCAGTATGATTCACATAAGCGACCTCTTGCTTCCCATAATAGTTCTGCTGAAGTGAATAGGAGCTGTTTAGGATTAAGGGTCAGCATCCATCTGTCAGGCTGCATAGTTGCCTATATAATAACTACATATCGATTGCTCCCGTCTTTAATAATAACATTTTTCATGTACGTCTTCAAAATTACAGCATTTAACAAGTTGAGATATGTTTTGTCTGTCCAAAACCTAATTTGTTGAGCTGTGTAGTTGTGTAACACAATGATTTTTAGTTAAGTGGCCAACATGGAGCAAAATCTCTGTCCAAACTGTGAGAATGGATGTATGCATTTGATCAGTATTAAAGTAAAATTTAGAAATGAATTATTTTATTTTTTCTTGTTCCAGCGAAGCCGGTTACAGAGAGGCAGCCAGTTCTTCTAACACCAACAGGTAGCACAAGTACCAAAGTGGAACTCAGAGGAAATGTGCTTTTGTTGGAGTGCATTGCAGCAGGATTGTGAGTTATTAGACAGTGTTTTTCTAAATAAAAATACAGAAACAGAGGGAAACCTTTCAAGATGCTTAAAATGTAACCACTGTATAAGCTTAGGTGTTTCAAGAAACAGAAATGTTAAAGAGAAAGAGCTGTTTTACAGAAGTCCACCATTTACTTGGGCATCAGCAGATTTTAAAACTGACTATGAACATAAATAAATACAGCCTCTGCCTTCTTGTATCCCCACACCCTACACACAGGATTCAAGTTGTACCATTGCTTCTTTTTTAAAAGACAGAAGCAAGAAGTGCCATAGGGTAAACTTGGACACACATCTGCAGAATTGCACTCAGGAATCAAGCCTCTGTTTTTTTCCTAAATTTACAATCAGGCTCTCAAATTATATAAAAGTAGATAAGAATCTGCTGGTCTAATCTGAAAAAGATGCTCACATATGCTAATACTTACTTAGTAGATCAGCTACGTGGGAGTTGTTACAACGTACCTTCAGCTCCTTCCATCCAATTTCTCATAGTAGTTGGGTTTAATTGGTGCTTGTTTCTTCGATGTAATGCACGTTTGCTTCTGCTGGTTATTGTGCAGGTAGAAAATGACTAAAGAGCAGTTTAACTTCATGAACTAGTTTGATCTTAAATCAATTTCATTATCAGGAAGAAATCTGAGAATAGACTGGTTAGTGCAGAAGGGGGAAATCTTTAGTACCTGTTTCAGGGACATGTTTACAGAGCACAAAAGCATATAATGCAGAGTGCTCTGAGGTAGCCATGAGGAAAGCCAACAACTGCAAATGATGCAGCACAGCATCGTGCACATGTATGCACTTGCAGAAGCTCCACAGGGCACACTCATGCTCAGCTTGACACAGCTCGATACAAGCGCAACTGCTGTGTTTCTGTCTCAGCTGCGGTCTGCTCAGGCGTCTGCATCAGCACCAGTGGCAAAACCACACCTATGAGGGGGAGTAGCATCAGCTCCAGGAATCTCCCTGTGCAGTATAGTTACATGCTTTTTTGATAACCCTGCAATAAAAGTATTCAGTGATCCAAGCTCCAGTAAAATGCCTGGATAAAAATGAGCAAAAAATTAGAATATTATACATTATATGACTTTGTGTCTTAAGCCATCAGGTAACTTTTTAAATAAATAATTCAGTGAGGGAGGCTTACATAGTTGTCCACAAAGGGCCACATTCAGATTTTGTTTAAAACAACTATTTCTAATTACTGATACCATAATTAAAAGTCAACTTTGCTAAGTGTCTCTGTTATAAAATACATTATATTAGACTGCTAAGGGAATATTTGTCTTGAGTCATTACTATTTGAGAGACCACATTCTACTCAGTAAGCAACACCTTGTAATTTTAAAAGTATATCTCCATGCATTTGGACAATGTTCAACTTCAGTGGACAACATGTGGCATAGCCAAGATTAGACATGGTGCAGTGACAAGTAGCTATACTTGACTGAGCACTGACGTGTTTTTCTTGATTTCTCATAGGTAATGTTTCTGTCTCCTTACAGCTCTGCTGTAACATTTTTGATGTTCATGGAGCATTAGGGTGGTGCTCATATGAAGGACAATTATAAACTTGTCACTTTCTAGAAGCTACCTTTTAAAGTACCATGAGCATCAATTTAATAGTATAAGTGTGATAAGGTATGAAATACACTTGTATTCATTTATTAACCGTCAGGGGTTTTAGATTAATCAGCAGACAAATGTATTCCATAATTATTAAGCCTATGAACAGATGGCAATTGACAGTGTTAGTGAGGCTTGTCATTTCTTAGAAAAAAAATGCTGGCATATTTTGCACGTTTGCTGGATATGCCCCAGAATCTGGGTAAAGGCTCTTAAAATGATTATTTGTGAAATATATGTTCAAAAAATTGATGTATTGAACTCTCGTCTTCCTTTTTTCCAGTCCCTAAATCCAGTCTCTGCTTTTGCTTCTCCAGACCCACACCAGTAATCCGCTGGATTAAAGAGGGTGGGGAACTGCCAGCCAACAGAACATTTTTTGAAAACTTTAAGAAAACTCTCAAGATTATCGATGTTTCTGAAGCTGACTCTGGGAACTACAAATGTATAGCAAGAAATACATTAGGTTCTGCTCATCATGTCATTTCAGTAACTGTAAAAGGTAATACTAAAATAGTCCTTAATGTAATATTGTCAGTGTTCAGAATGAAGATTGAAGTAAGCTTTCTAGGATAAAATATGGCTGAAAGGATAATTGATAATGGTGAAAAAACCCCCAAAAGCCTGAGGAAATGATCATTAAACCGACTGAATTCTACCACTGGAAGGATTTAACTATCTCTAATCTCTCTTTATTTCTTTAATATGTTGTTTTGTAAAGCCTTTTGCTAAATTGAGATTGTGCTGCAACAGTAGTAAAATAATTTCTTATCTTGTACCAGTGCATTTTAGATCCTTTCATTATCCGTCATTAGACTGCTTCTTTCCCTTGTTTCTGTATCTTTCTCCCCATCTCTCCTCTTCATCTCCTCCTTATTTTCTCCATCTTTTCTGCTTTCCGTTCATACAGCCCAGATTCTTTCTCTTCTCTATTTTACTATTGTCTTATGGTCTTACATTCTTCTTCTTTTTTCTCTCTTAATCGACACTTCTGGTTTTCTGTCTTTATGTGTTTTACCCAAGATGATGTCTTACTAATTCTAAAAAACACTTACAGTCTGTTTTTCCAAATAGGAATTATAAGTATGTTTTGAATACCATGAAACAAAAAAACTGGAATGACAGCTAATTAGTCATTGAAATAATCAACTGTAGTGCTTATTTTGCATGTTAAATAGCCATTTATTTTATTGTAGACCAGCATCATTTTATGATCACATTCAACCTCCTTTTTAACATCAGAAGTTTAATTTTCTGTTTGCATCTGTCCATCAATCCAAAATCTGAAATTTAATTGCAAGATGTGATAGCATATGCTATTTGTGAATAATTATCGTAAAAGAGATGGAGACACAGATTAATATCTTTTGGTAAGGACAGTCTTCCATCCATTTTGATCTCTGTGTGTTTTCAGCTGTCTCAGGTAAACATCTGGCCCCATTGCAATCCCCCACTGAATTCAGCAAGACCAAGGATTTTGCCATTTCTAAATTTCACCTGTAACAGGAAATATTTTTATGTAATCAAACCTAAATTCATTTTTAACAGCCTAACTACTGTGAACATGGGTATCTCTGAAATTAATCAGAAGATCACTCTAGTCTCTGCAGATGCCATACTCAGATAAATTTTGCTTTCTTTAGGAAAGAAAAATGAGATTCAAAGCAGACAAACCTAAATGAAACAAAGAACTTCTTGTTGCTTATCTCAGAATTTTAACGCAGTGGGTAGCCAGTAGCTCAGTTTAGCCAAAGTATAATCTGTCAATTAATCATTGAGTATGATACATATATATATTTTTATATAAATTTTAAAAAATTAACAGTGTAAGTGTAAGGCTGTATGTTACACATATCTTGTTTGAATTATCTTTTGGTTACCATGACTGGGCCTTGTAAGTTTCTGTACATAATTTTAGAAAACAATTGCTGTGTTTGTTTTCCTAACCCCAGCTGCCCCATACTGGATAACAGCACCCAGAAACTTGGTCTTGTCTCCTGGAGAAGATGGGACATTGATCTGCAGAGCTAACGGCAACCCAAAGCCTGATATAAGCTGGTTAGCAAATGGTGTTCCCATAGCAAGTAAGGTTCTTAATTACCTTGGGGGAGGATGAATAAGAGAATATGAGGAATATCAGGGTTGTTTGGGGTTTTTTTTCAAATATAAAGGAAGAGCGTGTATTTGAATAGTTTTTGCCTGACAGGTAATACTAAGTTATAAATGAGGTGATAAAAATACTGTGGTTCATAAAAGTGAAACCACAAAATAGGCCTCTAATCTGCTTGAGAGCACTAAAATTTGTGACTGTACTTCTGGTTATTCTGTCTCGTGTTCTGCTGGTAGTATCTTTGTGGAGATGGGGCTGTACTAACAAAGCTGCGCCGTGCCTCTTTGACCGGGATGTTGCTGGGGTGTAATTTCTACCGTTGTGTTGCTGTGGCAGTCGTGTTTGCCAGATCTCTCCTTTGCCGCCCCACTGCGACACTAATTTTGTCTAGGAATCATAAAGATGACATAAAAAGTCAAGTCCTCACATCCATGGATATACAGAGCACTTTTGCAGGATTTGCAGCTTAAAGTATGTTTGAGCCTTCCAGGCTTCAGCACTAAAAAGCAGCAGCAGCAGCAAAACTGACTGAATGCGTCAGCAAGGGCCTGGCAAACAGCTTGCGCCAAGTAGGTGTCAAAGAAAAGGACCCCTAAGGCAGGGAAACAGCTGTTCCTGTGTGCATGGGTAAGAAGAGCAACCCTGAATTGGTGATTCAGTCACTTAATTGTTGCAGTGTTATGGCTGGCGATGCTGTATGACAGACACAGATAGCTGCTATACATAGCACAACTTGTGAAGAACTTGCTGGAGGACACTGCAGTGCATTCTCAGTTGGGTCTGCACTCGGCATGCCCTGTACCATAAAATCACACTTGGTTCTTCTACCTTTATCCTTCCTCTTTCACTATAAAAAATATTTCACTGTAAGAAATATTTCACTGACTGGTGAGAGATAATGTGCTCTAAAATACTGTTCTGTGCTGGCCTATTGAAGGTATGACAGTGTAACTTTCAGGAGTTTCAGGGTATATTTAAGTCTGCTGATGAAGTAGATGTCACAGTGTTTGGGACATGGAGGAGGATTCTCTGCAGTGAGAATCTAGGAAATAGCAACAGGTAAATGAGAACCCTCATTAGATCTATTGAAAATATTTTGGATATAAGAGAGATTAAACTGAACTGGAGGGGAAGACATGCAACTTCGGGGGGAAAAGTAAGGGTGTATATTGAAACAGATAAATATACTTAGCAAAGAACCTGTTTTAGGAATCATAATTAAACGTAAGTTGAGCTCTCTAGCCTGAGATTTAAAATGAGAAGTTTCCGTTGGTTAAACAAGGTATGTAAGCTGGCATTAACGGCCTCAGCAAACAATGGTATTACAGGAAAACAGGAAAATATCAATGCAATTTTGTATTATGTATATTGCAGGTAAATATATCGTAATGCATGCCTTATAATCCAACTTTTGTACCTGTCCTGCTCTTTCCTTTCTGTGTTTTGGGTGGACTCATCTGCCTTACTATTTTCTGTATAGTTACCTTTAACTTTTTTGGTTTGTTTTTAGGTGATTTTTATCCTGCTGTCCTGATAGTTTGACTCTTCCTTCCAGGCCTCCTGACTAGTAAAATGTTTTTAACCTGGCTATGAGATTCACCTTTGCCTCGCACTGCTTCCTTGTCAAAGCTGTAGGACATGCTGTTCCGATGCTAGACAAGTGTATTTTCCAGAGAAGCAATGATGTGTTCTGCATTCTTGCAGGATAGCAGTAAAACACCAAGAAACAGAGTCTTCAGAAGCAGCTGCAGGATGCCACCAAATTTCCCAAATAGGAGGGCAACATATATTGGCTATCTGGCCTTGAGGAATCAGTACACAGAGTCTTATTGAAGGAACTCAGTAAAGATGACGAGACTTTAATTAAATTACCCACTCAAACTCAGTAGGGAAAAAAAGAAAGAAAAAAATAAATAGAACACAGGAAATAAGTAACTGAGTAGCTCAGCCTAACGTTAAAGGTCACTTTCACTGCTGAGAAAAGCTGAAGTTTTACTCACCTCAAATATTTAAGTGCAAGTTGATGGGGTGCTCCAGTATGCTGAGTCTGTCAGAGCATCTAAGAAAGAGAAGCATCGCGATCACAGAAAGTGCAGTTCTTGAGATTCTTGTGATTTTCTGTTATTCTGAGTTATCAAAAGCTGGTCTGGAAACTACCAAGTACAGTGTGGCTTTTTCTTCACTTGTTACTAAATTATAGAATTGAGCCCCTCTTCTTCCAACTGAATGATTAGTGAGTCACTGTAAAAGGAAACTAAAGCAGCTGTTTCAGCTTCAGGGCAGTGCTGAGAGATACACCCATGGCAGGATTTCAAAGAAAAAGAGCTACATTTGAATTTCAAAGCCCTGCTGTCATCGTATATCCCACAATGTGCCTCCTGTGGCCCAGTAATCTGTTTGCAATACTTTAATTTTCTATTGGAAAGCACAACTGGGAGATGCTTAATTCTTCCGGTTTTGTTTTGCCATAATAGAGTCAGACAAGGAACGGGGAATGTTGAAGAAAGAACCATTTGTCCATATCTCAGTCAAAGGGTGAAGCTTAAAAACCAAATGGGAAAAGGGAAGAATAAAGGAAAATGTACTGTCTTAAGCATCTATGAAAAAAAAATTGCAATGGTGTAAATTTTGCTCCAGATTATATTAATCAGAGTAAAAAGATATTTTTAAAGGAAGTTACTAGGTTTCTTTGAAATATTTCAATTAATTTTCTTCAACGCTTAATAGAAAAACTCCAGCGCATCTGAAAAGAAAGCTGCTTCAGACATGCTGGGGTGATAAGGACCTAACCTCCTAATATTTACTCACAGGAGTAATTTGAACTCACATGCACAGTCCCGTTGAGGTCAATTAGAATTAGTTTGGCAAGTAGCAATTGAAAGTTCAGGCCGTGACTCTGCCTTGCCTTGTGCTTCAGTTAACACTCAAGATCTGCATTATTTATACCGCTGCATAATCCGTTGTGTTTTACTGCTTAGATATTCAGTGTGGCTTTACAAAAGGGAAACCATGCATAAAGGATCTCAACTTTTAAGAAAGTAACAACCCAGATTAATCGGGAAGGGGAAGCACTTTCATAATTGGACTTCAGAAAGGCATTGCAAATAGCACACAAAAGACTAATTTATTGGTTCAGTGGTTTATAGTTCATGATGAGCTATTAAATATTAAATACACACACTTAGATTTATACAAAGTAGTGCACTGAAAGGCGCTGTTTATCTTCTTTCAACATGTTCTTCGCTTGTTTATATCACATTTCAAATTGAACCTTGGGTTTTAGTTAGTCTCCATTAGTAATCACATTGAATGTAAGGGAGAAACATTAGCCCTTAGATTGCCTTTTTGAGTGGCCTTGATAATCCCTGGCTCAGAGGTTTATCATCCATCGTGTTCTCTGTGAGTACACACACAAGCTGTTCACCCCAGCCATGGGAGGGTAGGGAGAAATCTGCTGGACTCAGGTGCCCGAGGATTTCAGTCTTGGAGAGGAGAGGACAGGACAGGACTGACAGAGCAGACATTTATCTGCTGCTTCTGCCATCATTGTGTTGGAACTGTGCATCTGGCTAAGGAACTGCAGCAGATATGAAAACCTTTGATAATAAGGTTTTTTTTATTCTGCACAAAAGATGACCGTCAAAAGACAGTTGTGGCTATAACTGGTCAGGTAATAACCTGCTGTCCCTTTGGAGGTAATAATACTATCAGAATCAGAAACAAGAATTTAAGTGATCATAAGAAAATATTTTCTGAGGAGCAAGTGAGATTAGTAAGAAAAGGAAAAGGGCATCTTCTTCCATGTCCCATCTCTTCCAAAATTCAATCTTTGTCAGTTTGCTGTAAGGGGTAGAGTAAGGCAAAACTGGATTACTTGATTTTCTTGTTTTTATTGCCTAGATTCACCCCTGGTTTGACCCTATGGGTTCTCAAGTGTCTGATCAGTTAATTCCTCAGAGACCGGGGGAAAGGTTGGAGCAAGATGCACCCTTGGTGGAAGAGAATCAGATCAGGGTATATTTAAGCAAACTGGACATACTGAAGTCTGTAGGCCCCAGTGGGATGCACCTACAAGTGAGGGAGCTGACAGATGCCATTGCAGTGCCACTCTATAGTCTTTGATCAATCATGGTAACTGGGAGAAGTGCCCAAAGACAGGAGGAAATCTAATGTTACTCCTTTCTTCAAGAAGAGCAAGAGGGAGAACCCAAGGAACTACAGGCTGGAGAACCCAAGGAACTACAGGCTGGTCAGCTTCACATTGTTCCCTGGGAAGGTAATGGAGCAGCTGATCCTGGAAACCACTTCCAGGCACATAAAGGACAAGAACACTATCAGGAGTAGTTAGCATAGCTTCACCAAGGGGAGGTCATGCTTGATGAACTTGATAAATTTCTGCGATGAAATAAATGACTGGCCTGGTAGATGAGGGGAGAGTAGCAGATATTGTCTACCTGGACTTCAGTAATGCCTTTTACACTGTCTCCCATAAGATCCTTGTAGACAAGCTGTTGATGTATGGGCTGAATGAGCAGACAGTGAGGTGGATAGAAAAATGGCTGAACAGCCAGGCCCAGAGCGTGGTGGTCAGTGGCACAAAGCCTAGTTGGAGGCCAGTAGCTAGCAGTGTACCCCAGGGGTCAGTCCTGATTAATATCTTCTTTAATGATCTGGATGATGGGGCAGAGTGTACCCTCAGCAAGTTTGCTGATGACACAAAACAGGGAGGAGTGGCTTATGCACATGATGGTCATGCCACCATCCAGAGGCATCTTGACAGGTCGGAGAAATGGGGGTGACAAGAACCTTATGAAGTACAACAAGGAGAAAAGCAAAATCTGCACCTGGGGAGGAACAACCCCAGGCAACAGTACATGCTGGGGGCCCCTCCGCTGGAAAGTAGCTTACCAGAAAAGGACTTGGGCATCCTGGTGGACACCAAGTTGACTGTGAGCCAGCGATCTGCCCTTGTGGTGAAGAGGCTAATGTTATCCTGGGCTGCGTTAGACAAAGGTATTGACAGCAGGTCAACAGAAGTGATCCTTCCTCTGTCTGGATGCAGTCCTGGGCAACTGGTTCTAGATGGCCCTGGTTGAGCAGGTGCTTGGACCGGATGACCTCTGGAGGTCCCTTCCAACCTCAGCCATCCTGTGTGTGCGAGTGCAGCAGTGCATGCTTAAGGTCATTAGCAGCTGGATGATACAGCATCTAACTTTTAGGGCCTGGCCGTGCAAAACACAGTGTAGTATGTGGACAAAGACATGTAGGATATGTTGGTGTTGCGTGGGAGGATGGGGCATGTCAGAAGACAGACTGTTGAATAGCCACTGGTCCTAACAGAGAGCTTTCTAAAATCAGTGTCCTTCAGCATGTAAGTGGCTAGACCAGTCAAAAGGAAGCACTGACTAAACCAACACTTTCCTTAGTTTGTTCTTTTTTTCCTCTTGGGACCCACGGCTTGAAGGCCTTTTCTGAGAACAGGCACCTACTTGCTGTCCTTCAAATAGCCAAGTCATAGAATCATGGAATTGTACAATTTTCTAGGTTGGAAGGGATCATCGAGTCCAACCATCAAATGACAAAACCCATCACTAAACCATGTCACTGAAAGAGAAGGAGACAAAGGAGAACTCTTTTTTTTTTTTCCTTAAATACATCAGTGTAAAGTGAAGATGCTACCCTTTTTTAAAATAAGATAATTCAATGCTTGGATCATTCTTTTAATATCCAGTTCCTTCTTCAGTCATAGAAGATTTGAACTAATAGCTTCCATCACTCTGAAGGGCCCCTGCCATCAACTTGTAAGATGTTATGTACGGGAGTGTCTGTGAAGGGGGGAGGTCTCTGCACCCATTAAAGATCTGTCTGTGTGCAGAAAACACTGCAGGATTCAGAGGGCAGGAGTGGAGGGAAGCCCAGAGCCCGGGGCAGGAAGTAGCTGTGATTGGAACAGCCGCAGGCACATCTACCTCCTGGGAGGGCGGGTGTGCGTATTTTCCATTTAACGGTGATTTGTATGCAGAAACAGCCCACTTCTCACAGCTGACTGGCCTGCCTGCTGGGCTTCTCACCTGCTCCGGCTATTTTCAGTCCATGAATCTTTTAATGAAAATGACATTTACATAGAATAGGAAGCAATGGGGAACATGGAACACAATAGGAAGTAGAGCAAAAGCGGGGAAAAAGAAGTGCTAGCAATCCAGAAGCCTGGAGAATAAGTATTTAAAATTCCAGTAGTACCTTTTTATTCCTTTCTGAAATTTTGGAATTTGTGATAGTGATTTGAACTCAGAATGATGGAAGGTACGAGTTAAAAATGGAGTCAGAAGGTGTTCTTGAGGCATCTGTTTGGAAATTGATGTAACACAAAGTGGCCTTAAGAGTTTACCCAAGATGGAAATACCCGTAAGCAGGAGCACAGAACTGTGGTCCCCTTCATCTGTCCACTTTTACTCTTCTCTATTAGAGAAATCAGTAATGGAATCTTTTCTATGAATCCAAAGAAATAAGTGATTTTATATTAAAATGTCTTCCACAAATATAATTTTCTCAGGTTCTAGTAATATATATAGGCATCAAATCTTGATGATACAACCAAAGTATGATGCATTTATTTATGCATATATGCATTTAATTTTAATATTAAATAATTTCACCATTAAGTTTCAATATTAATAATGCAATACTTCGTTTTGATGTAATATTTACTTAAAATATGAAACTATAGTTTGTGCATTTTTATGTAGTGCGGTGTTACAAGCTAAGTTTTTTCTCTGTTGTACCTAACTCCATCCAGTGTGTCACAAATGACAGTTATTATTCACTAATACCTCAGAATTTTATGTTCAGTTATGTTCTCAGTTTTTCTGAGATGCAAGAGCTGTTTGACAGCTCAGGCTACACAGAACAGTTGAGGAAATAGGATTGTATATTATAAAAGGGAAAGAGTGCCACCTACTGAATTACTGTCATACTCTTGTGAAGACTTTATTTTGTCTGAAAAAATTGCTGGTTTACTCTGAGAGTTTTCAACGCAGTAAGGCTATTTTTATGTTTGGATAATTATTTATGGTATAAGAATTGACTTGAAAAGCTGAAATCTTTAAGTCACAGAGACCTTTAAAGTTCCAGTGACCCTCTAACATGATTTTCTTCGGACACTCAGAAATATGTCCTTATTTTTTGTAGATATTGTCCGTATTTGCCTGAATCTTGTAATTTTAGTATTTTTCCTCTTGTAGTCCATGCAAAATGTGATCTCAGCTTTACTTCTTCGAAAAAATAACAGCAACAAAAAACCCTAAAAATTGGAAAATCTACCATCCTGAGTTAAATATTTGTAGAACTGGGATAACTTCCTTAATCATATTGAAATTCACATCTAACTGGTGAACAATCCCCCAGGAAAACAGAAGAAAGGGCATATTGATCTTTCAAATTGCTGCTTCTTTTCAGAAGGATGAAACATATCATCCAGTAGCAGTTTAAGAAAAACAATTTTTTTTTTCTTTACACCAACAGTTGCCCCAGAAGATCCGAGCAGAAAGGTAGATGGTGATACCATTATTTTCTCACACGTGCAAGAAAGGTCAAGTGCTGTCTATCAGTGCAATGCTTCTAATGAATATGGATACTTGCTAGCAAATGCATTTGTGAATGTTCTGGGTAAGAAACAGATTTTATATTTTTCAGTTCTTTTATATATTCACTTGTCTCCTGCTACTACATGGGTTGCATGCTCAAGCCTTGCTCGAGGTCTTCAGTGGGAATGGACATATTTCCTGAGCTGTGTAAAAGGCAAGGGTATACACACTGTGGTTTTTATAGGATATTCCTGAATTTCACTATTCTTAAGCAAGAGGAATAGTTGTGAAAGCTGGGGAAAACTTGGAAGAAATTTTATCTCTTTTTTGTTTGTTTACATAAATCAAGCAAATGGAAGCATAACAAAGAAGGCAGGAATTAATATTCTTTACGTTCTTTTATTGATTGTGAGTGTTTGGGATCAGTTAAATAGATGATCTCTAAATTGCTATTGCAAGGGCGCATGATTACGCATTTGTCTTGAAGGCCTCCCAAGAATGTGTTTCTAGTTAGGAGATAATGTGATCTCTCTAATTCTTCTCGCTGAATGTAACAAAGCTAGTAGCAAAATGCTAGGCAGAATGGCCTCTAAAGACTTCCTGCAGGAACTGGCAGATCTTTTGATTGAGAGACACCATAGTTCCTTTAAAAAATGTAGGGGTTTCACCAAAAATGCATCTTAGCTTATTTCTGCCTGCAGGTTTATTCTGAATTATGTAGTTCAGTCAGTTCCCAGGAGCTTCTCTTCTTGAAGTATGTTCTGATTTAAATTTTCCAAATGAAATCATTGCCTTTGCTGCCCATGCCTGTTACTTGTAAACAGGGAAGATGCATTTGTTTGTCACAAGGTAACTCTCCTACATGAATGTTTCCTCAGGCTACTGGCAGTAGTACGTATTTGGACCTAGACTGAGACCAGAAATCACTTCAGAGAAGGATGTTAATGTATAATTCCGTAGGCCATTCTTGATATCTTAGTATTTTCTACCTGCATCTTCGTATCTATATCCAGATATTTTTGTCTTTTCAGCTGAGCCACCGAGAATTCTAACTCCTGCTAATAAACTGTATCAAGTCATCGCAGATAGTCCTGCATTGCTTGACTGTGCTTATTTTGGTTCACCTAAGCCTGAAATTGAATGGTAAGCTATAGTTGTTGTGCTTGAGTTATGTAAAAAGAGCCAATTATATATACGGAAACAAACATTTAAAGCTTTAAAACTCTTTTACTCTTTCTACAATTAAAAGAGTATATTTTTAAATATATGCTGATTACAAAACACAAATAGAATATGAAATAACATAACAGTTTCATTATCCCTACAGAGTCAAGTTTAAATGTCATTATGGGATTCTGTCTGTATTGGACTGCCAATGTGTCAGTCCCAAGTTTGCTTTTTCTGATAATAAAATACAACAGAATTTAAGTATGATGTTGGATAATGATACTACTTTTTATATAAAGGTTTAAGGGAGTGAAAGGTAGCATCCTGCGTGGAAATGAATACGTTTTCCATGATAATGGAACCTTGGAAATTCCGGTGGCTCAAAAGGATAGTTCTGGTACATACACATGTGTAGCAAGGAATGAATTAGGAAAGATACAAAATGAGGTGCAATTGGAAGTTAAAGGTAAGAAATTAATCACTCTTTCATCACAGGTTAGTACAGAATTTCAGACTTTCTAAATATCTAACAGCAATTTTAAATTTCAGATCCAACAATGATAATTAAACAGCCAGAATACAAAGTGATTCAGAGATATAGCCAAGTTTCATTTGAGTGTATAATAAAACATGATTCTACCTTATTACCAACAGTTCTATGGTTGAAGGACAATGGTGAACTGCCAGATGATGAAAGGTATGGACAACATGATTTTCCTTTATTTTTAATTTTATAATTTCTTTCGTCTGCTCTTTTTCCTGATCTTTGAAAGGAACATATTGACCTATTGACTTTTTGCGAAGAAGACTGATAATTACCATCACTATCCCATGTTTGGTGACTAAAGGTCTCACCTAGTGTGGTGAAAATATTAAGGTAGAATTCAAGTTAAAGTGAGATGTAAAAAATTTTAATTGTGCACATTGACCCTGTATATCAATTGTAAGAAAATAATTGGCATAAGAAGCCAAAGGGGTAATGGAAAACTATTTTGCTCTAGATCACAGATAATTAAAAGTTGTCTGAGTATATTTGGAAGTAAAAGCACATTAGGATAGTTACTGTGGGAAGATGGTCAAGAGCAATGTAGAAAAGGCTGGCATCATCCCATAGTTTACATTGCAGTCTAAGTATTTGCTGAAATACACAAGTATATGGGATTTGATAATGTCTTATGCAAGTTTATTATAACAGTACCAGTTATTGAAAAATCAGTGGCTGAATCTATTGTATTTGCAGGTTTCTAGTTGGTAAAGACAACTTGACCATTTTGAATGTAACTGATAAAGATGATGGAACATACACTTGCATAGTTAATACTACTCTGGACAGTGTTTCAGCAAGTGCTGTGCTTACTGTTGTTGGTAAGAATACTCTCAAACTTTATGATAGCAGAACTGTGTTTAATTACTGTTAAGTATGAAAACAGCATTAGATTTAAAATGAAAAGCACAAACATAGTTTTGTTTTCTAGGACAGGACAAAGGAAATGCCACCTATTTGTACATGTGCTTCAGTTTTTTAAAAATACAGTCTTACCCTAAAGTTTGCCTTTGAATCAGCTACTTGAAAAAGGGTCCCATAGCCACAGGACACATTCAGTTTTATGCTTTGTAGGTTTTTCTTTGGACCACATCTGAGCTAACACAGTAGATTACATACTGCAGAGTATTTGAACATAAACACGTTATTTCAGGAGTCTCTTTCACAGCTAAATTTATGCTTCAGAGAGACTTAACGTGCTTGGTTGTATGTATTTTCAAGGATTTTCTTTTTGAATTAGTTCTCTCTTTTAAGTTTCTATGATTGCAGATTGTTGTAAAATATGTTACTTTGTCCCTTCTGCCAATATGTAAGAAAGTTTTAAGTAAATGTCCTGAATGATCCTTACCTGAGTTCAAGCTGAGATTCAAAGTCAAGTATGCTTGTGTTTTAAAACTGTGTTGTAATATTATGCCTATCCAGATGACATACACCAAACATCTCATACTTATTTAAAAGTTTCTATAAGATTCCTTGCTTTTTTTATTTTCTTCATCTATCATTATTACAAAGAATAGCTGAAACATTCAAAAATACTTTTATAACTTTTCAGTGAAAAACTATCAATGTATTATTTGAAATCAACCATTTACTCTAAAGAAGTTAACTTTTCTTTGTCTCTAATAATTATAGTCCTTAACTACCTAC
>VXBO01012427.1:1733-17381 GCA_013400135.1 Rhinoptilus africanus
TATAATGTTTTGCAAAGTACATGCAGGAATTTTAAGTCAGTACTGTTAGAAACTGAACATTATTTTTTTTATTATTGAACAGGAGTAGGGTGGATTTAAGAATGTTTAGAAAAGTAACACAAAAGTGAGACACACAGTTATGAAACATAACCTTCCCAGTTGTAATCCAACAAGATACACCTATAAAAAGTAACATAAAACCCAATTGTAAGGTATGATTGACCAGCATTCCTTAAAAAAAAAAAAATTTAAAAAACACATTTTTCAGCAGTTATTAATATCCTCAGAAAATAACTGCTCATAACCATTTCTAGATTTCTGAGAACCACTGGACATCATTCAGGTATGGTACTCACTTAAATCTATGGTCTTTTTAAATTAATGTTTTTATTTAACATAACTGCAGTTTCTCTCCTGTGTATTTTTCTGGTCATTGTCAACATTTATCTAGTTTTTTGAGTAGTATTTAGTCAAACAAGCCAACTCATGGGACATCCATTTCAAGAACAGCTAAATCAGACAGATAATACAAGATTCTTAAGCAGCGTTTCTTGAGATTTATTCATAATGAATCATTTCATAATGGTATCATTATTTTCATATACAGCTCTACTTGTAGCTCTTATTTTGCCTGAAGAAAATATTTCTAGAAAACTGGTGCATGAAGAATCTTGGCATATGGATGAAAACTTTTAAACTTGCACATGTAATGCTTAAAGTACACAAGCGCAGTGTCCTTAATTAGGCATCAACAACTTCATTCCTTTTTCCTTGAAGATACTGAAAGATGAAGTCAAACTGCTTTATTTTGTGGAACCAGTGAGCCAATTGTCCTTCTGGGCTTTGGACTCTCAACAGCCACTGGGCAGCTGCAGGATCATTTTGAATAAGCTTTCTCCCAGAGAGGTAATGATGGAAGTGATCTATTGATCTAACAGTGACCAATAGTTCTTCTCTTGTGACAAAGTAATGTTTCTGAGCAGCAGAGTTTGATTATGGCATGAAACTATGCTCTCTAGTTTCCGTGCTCTTAAAATAGTACTTTCTCAGTCTCTAAATCACTAATATCTGTGTTCAGAAGGAAAGATTTATCTATTTCTTATAAGTAAGATAAAATTACTCTTACCTCCAAGTTTTCTAGAAAATTTTTCACACTATTACCCTGGCAGAGCACATTCTTCTTTTGAGACAAGTAATGCAAGGAGCTCACAAGTTGGATACAAGCTTGTGTAATTAGAAATACCATCATCCACATCACTTCATTTCAGCAGGCCATAAGCTCCAGTGCTGGCGCAAGCCTCAGATAAGTGAAATTGTCCAGACTCTGTTTAGTATTCTACCTGGAGATCTCCAATGATAACTTGAAGTTTTTAAAGAAGCTCTACATAAATGCTGAAATAACGTTCTATAAGGATTGTGATGTCTTCCTAGAGATGCTGTATTTCAAAAAAGAAGATATATTGGCCAGTACACTCACCAATATTCTCATTGACATCTTTCTGCAAAATGGCAAATGTGCCATTTTTCCATGACCCTACTCTAAAACTACATTTCCACAACATTTTCTGCTGCAGGACTGAGTGCCCATCTTTGGCTGAGTAGTGGTTTCCTGGGTGTTTATTTTTCCTTGTTCCATTTCTATTCTGTATTCTTCCTTGCCATATACCATTTGTTATTTACATCATATTTAACTTTTGGGTTTAAATTCTCTTTTCCTCTACAGTACCTAAAGGTTTCCAGTTATTTCATCCATATATGAAGTCTGTATTATTTCTTAGCCTTCATTATCTTAATCTCCAGTAACACCACAGTAACTCACTGACATCACTTTCTATATTCTCTGACTATGCATGTTAGAGAGAACATAATATGCACTACCTGTATCCAACACAGTCTAATAGTTAAAATTTAGTCAAAATTTAAGGGAAAGAAAAGGAAACAAGGGAAACGTGAAATAAATCTTACTCTGATTTCTCCCACTTTCCAAATTTACATACCTAGGGACTCTCAGAGCCAAAAGCAGCACTAGTGTCCAGACCCTTCTTCCTTAAATGTACATAACTGTCAAGGGGCTGGGAACCAAAACGCTCCCTGGCAATTAATTACATAATTTTCTTCTTTATTGTTCTTACTTCCTTGCATTTTTTTTAAACAGCCTACCTGAAAACATAACAATTACAATATTGTTTTATTTTAAAAAGTGGGTAACCTTTCAATAGTATATATTCTCTTTCATTATTTTCTAGATTTCTAGAAAGAGTATCTTTAAATAACAATGTATTTGTAGGTTTATCAGTTCCTTGACTAATAATGTGTTGTATTCAAAGAAGTTGCTGCTTAAACTAGCTCTAAGACAGTCCTACTAATTGTCATTTGCATTTTCAAGATCTTAATAAAATTTCTTCTTATGAAAGATGGGATTACACCTGCACTAATTCTGAAAAAGAAAGAGGTAAAATGCATGTCTTGAATCCCAAAAGCCCAGTTCAGAAAAAAAGACACTGATATCATCATGTGAAGTTACAGTTATGCCTGAAGCCCATTACTTCAGACATTTGCAGCACAAAGAATTTTTTTGAAGTAGAACTTAAGTCCATTTGAAAAGTTTTTTCTCACATACTTATTCTTTGTATGACTGATCACAGTGTTTGCATAAGAGACACACACACACAAAAAAAGTAGTAAAATATTTGGTTGTTACTGAAAGATTATCTATAAAAAAGATAACACATACTGCAAGCATGATAATGTTATTTAAAAAATTGGCTAACACTTCTCATAGACGAATTTTAAATATTAGTCTTAGTTCTGAAATAATCTGTCTTTAAAACCTCTTGCCTGTGATGTAAATCAATCTAAATGAGTTTCTTAAAAATCTGATGTTCTGTTGAAAGGCAACTAATTTCCAAAGAATATAAAAAATTTCAGAGAACTAATTAAAAAACATGAGCTAAAGATATTTTTAAAAGCAATGCACTGTAATCCACTGCACTTAGAGCTCACTATAACTGCAAATATAAAATACTGTACTTCAGATAGGGCATTTCAGAACTCATAAGAAATCTGAAATTTTCGAATATATTCATGTCCTTTGTCAGTCATGGCAGAAAATCCTTTTGTATAACAGCACAATAATCTTCAACTGCAAAATATTTCATTAACACCTACACTAGCTCCTTTATTTTTCCTCTCAATTTGCTTAGCACAAACAGCTCATCTATATTTAGAGTGACATTAAAGCAAATGTTTTCTGGTTTTCAGGGTGTTTATTTTCAGCCAAAGTGGATAGAATGAGCTTCCATGGATTACTTCAGCCTCAGAACTAAATGAACTCTAAAATATAAGCTAATATTTAGTCAATTCCTTCAGCTTCTTTTTTTAAAATTATAGTTCAACAGGACAATTCATGGAAGGAAAATCCCTTCTGGTTTTCTACCTATTAACTGTATTTGTGAAGTTATCCATGTGCATAAGCTTTTGTGGAAATTGTGCCTAATCAGATAAGGAAGTAATGAAGAGTCTTCTGTCTCCTCAGGCGTTCCCCTAATTGTTCAGCAAAGAGCTACACGCTGATCCTCAGCATACCACAGCTCCTTACAATGGAGGCACAGAAAATGAAGGCCCCAGGTTTGTTCCAGTGCCGTAGGTTGAGGCTACCCAGCTAAGAAGAAATTAAACTGTAGCAGAAATTGACCTTTAATATGATCTACTGATTTACAGTACTGCTAGTCACACCCGGTAATATTGGCATAATTACCTCCTCTTAAAACAGTAGTGAAAGTAAGTTTCTATAGATCTTCCACAGAGGCAGATCCACTCTCTACATGAGGATTTACCTTACACTAATAAGTTTGCCATGGAGCAATATGAGCTGACATGCTAACAAGTATTATTTCCACATTCTTAGTGGCTAGGGGAGGGGGACAGGTGTTGAGTATACAAGAGCACATATATAGCACAGAATGATAGAGGTTGGAAGGGACCTCTGGAGATCATCTAGTCCAACCCCCTGCCAAAGCAGGGTCACCTAGAGCACGTTAGACAGAAATGCATCCAGGAAGGTTTTGAGTACCTCCAGAGAAGGAGACTCCATCACCTCTCTGGGCAGCCTGTTCCAGTGCTCTATCATCCTCAAAGTAAAGAAGTTCCTCCTCATGTTTAGATGGAACTTCCTATACTCAAGTTTGTGCCCGTTATTACTCTTGTTCATAGCTTCATTGATGGAATTTAGTTTTTCTTTCTTAGGGTAGCAAATTCTGAATTGTCGTCCTCTTTTTCTCTCATGACTATGCTTGACTTTGGGTTTTGCTGAATTTCATAGCTTCTTTCTTGAATTTGTTTTGTTTTCATGACCACTTTGAAAATACTCATGAAGATCACACCATGTGAGAACAGATTCTGCCACCTTCACATCTCTTTGCTATCCCATGCTCACACTACTTGTCAGAAAGCAGATGGATAGTCCTTATGAACCCTTCCATCAAAGACCCTTGATGCACCCTCAGGCAATTCTGGTTTATGTTAAAGACAACTCCAGCAAAGGAGACATACTCCCACTTTTTTTTTTTCCCTTTGTTTGGTTTGGGTTTTTTCTCTGCATTTGGGGTACCACAGCAAGAAAATGTATGTATGTGCACCCATTCACACAGGGCTGTACTTGTAATACTATTGCTGCCTAGTGCCTTTGTTCAAGTCACAAAGACACTGCGTCGCTCTGAAATGACTAGCAAAAAATAAGTAATGAATGGACTTATCATCAAAAGCCTAATAATCTAATAGTGAATCTAGTGAAATGATTGCTGTTTACTTCTGTAAGCATATAACCAGATTGGAGCAGACGACAAAGAGCTCTTAATTTTCTGTCCTTATAATCATCAACCCCCAAACTAGACAGGATTTTTTTTTAATGGTCTGTGGTAACAGGAAAAAGGCTTCCAAAAACATACGTTGCAACTTTCCTACAAACTAGAAGACACCAGTCAGAAGAGTAAAGGAAATCCATGTGAACAGAACTCCCATGCCCACAAGACAGCTAGACTCAACAATTTTATCCAACTCAAGCATATTCCCATGAATGAAAGGAGTGGAAAATGCCCTGAAAAGCAACCCACGCTGTTTATATGTGAGAGAATAGTATGGTTTCACCTTAAGTTCCAACAAATGCAATGTTTAATGAATGTTAATGATCACAGAGTGATACAAATGCATAGCTAAATTTGAAATCTCCAATGTCTAGACACAAAAGGTCACAAATGGGCAACACTTAAGATGTTGTGACTAGCTAATGTTGACTTGATCTTTAAATGCGATTTTTCATTGTTTAGGTATGTTTGAAAAGACATTAGGAAATCTGATTTAATGCATTTTTGGACACATTTTTCTTAGCCATATCACAGTCAGACAGTAAGTTTCTGCAGGCATATTGAATGTCGTGAATCATAGTGTCTGCCAAGATCTGAAGAGATAAGCCTTAATAACAGTCATATTTTATAGTTTTTCCTTCTCAAGGACATCCAAAAAAATACATAAAGCAGTAATGAAAGGAAGTCACATGTATCTTTCACAAGTTTCCATTTTCTTCTCTCAGTTGCTTACAGATGAGGCACACACAGGGCCTACCACTTCCCCTGAACTGACCTCATCTGTTTCCTTCAAGGCTAAGAAAAGATCTATTTATGCCCAGATTTGATTATTTAACTATGTTTCTGTTCTTTACTATGTAAACATTGTACGCGATATCCAATACAAAGCAACAGGATTTACCTGAGCAAATTTTTAGCTGACAAAAATAAAGCTATACTATCTTTTTGGCGTTATTGGATTGTTCTGCCAAGTATCAATCTTCATGTTTGGTTTTGGCTGAACAGAGGCAAAAAATCTTACTATTTGCACCATTATGTATGGCCTTTGTAGGTAAATGACTTTCCCTCACCCCCCATTAAACCCTCTCAATTTCTGTGCTGTTTGTTCATCACTTATGGACTTTAATTAATCTGCATTATTATGATTATTATTCTCAAACCTCCTCCATTCTGCTTATCAACTTCTTTCCTCCCTGCCCCAAAGAAATCCTGAAGAGAATAACATAGTCAGGGACATCTGGGAGCATGCGTAAGTAGTCCAACTTCCAAAATAGACCAGCTCCTACCTATCCAGGTATGAGGGCAAACGCCAAAAAAACCAAAAACTTAAAAAATCTCACTGCTCTGAAAGTGGACTGACTCAAAAGCATAGTGGTTAAAAATTAGCAAGACATGCTCTCTCAATACTTAATAGATCTTCTTTTATAAGGAAGAATTCCACATTTGCTGTCAAATTAGCCAGGATCAGTGGCCTAACCTTCCCATTTTGCATAGTAATCTTTTCAGAAACCAGCTCCACGGAGTGAAACATCAAAAGCTTATTACTATATGGACTAGAAAGAAGCATGTATGAGTGCCATATAACACCAGAAAGACTAGATTTTTGTAAAGCCAGAAAATATAAATATCTTTTAAAATGAATAATGATTAATTAGAAAAGGTAGCTGGCTTATAGTCCTTCTTCAATTTGAATACGTTCTTTTTTAGTAAGCCATGAAAACCATAAACATTGTTGAACAGTAAAAATCAGATAAGCAATAATGTTACGAATTAGATTCCCTAAGGTTCAGTCCCAATATTGGTCCTTGTTAAGTGGCACAATATGAAGCAAGAATAATGAATTTTACTGTAATACTAAAATGCATGCTGATAATTTCTTAAAGGTTCTGTATGATTTTTTGGAACAAATTTCAGTTATTGAAATGCATAAAATGAGAACATACAAGCTCCCGTTAATAAATATAAAACCAAAAATTATTATGATGAAGTATTTTAAAAGAAAATTAATTCCCCTGATTTAGAGTACTCTGTATGATTTTCATTTCCCTAATGTACCTTTTTACCTAATTCCTTAATGAATAAGTAATATGGAATTTCTTTTAAAGATTTCCTGCCCTGTGGAATAAATGTTGCAGAATAACAATGAAGTTATTGCTTTAGAAAATACTTTCCTCTTACAGAATATGTAATCTGCATGTTATTTACGTACACTTCCACATAGAATCATAGAATCATAGNTAGAGGGGGAGGATGACCTCCCTCCACCTGCTGGCCACACTCTTCTTGATGCACCCCAGGATGCCATTGGCCTTCTTGGCCACAAGGGCACATTGCTGGCTCATGGTCATCCTGTTGTCCACCAGGACTCCCAGGTCCCACATAGCACAATGTTTCTGCTTGTTTTGCAGTGTTTGATCAGTGAAACAAGTTTTATTGCTACTAATGAACCAAAGTATCTTTAACCAATGAGTATATCCTTTCTAGCTTAAAAAAAAATACACCAGACAAAATTATTCTCTGTCGTGTTGAATTTGGTTTATAGTACATTGCTAAATATTGTGAATGACAATAACTGAATGACATATTGAAGTGTAAAAAAAGTGTAGTGCAATTTTAAAAGATAATTGGGGGGGGGGAACAATAATCAATGCAGACTCTGGAATGAGATCCTTCACTAATGTAAACCAGCACAGATGGCTTGACTAGAAGAGTACTGTGTCATTCACTGCCGCCTACGGACCTAATAACACATCTTGGGAAGAATACTCATCACCAACTCATCCAGGCAATGACTATACCTATGATAAACAGAAAGATCCCAAGGACTTTAACCTAATTACTTAATTTTAGCATTAGAAACATCTAAAACATCCTTTTCCTAAACAGTGTCCTGCAACATCTTATTCTTTTTTCACTTTGTACTAACATAAGCAACCAACCTCAATGGAAAGTTAGAGGGGAATCAGACCTAGATAAGTTAATCTTATTTCAATAATTGATCCATAAATTGTAGTTGTGAATAACTACATGTCAGAAACTTTATGAAGCACACACAGATTTTGTATCATCTGTGCTGTAAAATTAAAACCAAACTAACATAAATCAATTTAGCACTAAACTATCAAGGACTGTATTTCTCTGATAATCTAGGTAGTTGGTATTGACTGACAATGGAGCACTGAAAATATAGGTATGAACAGAAGATTCGATTGGTCTCCAAGTAAAATAACTGCTTTCTTCAAGGTTTTACAATGTGAATTGTTGAGGCAGGACTTTAAAAAAAAGTGAAAGTTATAAATTTGACCATTGTGAGCTACAAGACAGATTTTCTTGTAAATGTTTCATCCTTACAGGTGTAATTATTTTTATTATGGACTGTTCAGTAAGTTGTTTCATAATTATACAACTTTTAAATAACAGAATAAATATGAGCTGATTGATACAGCTGACATATGTTTAGCTCCTGAGCTGACTGAAATAGCTGGTATATATTTAGCTCCTAGAGAACGACAAAAAGTCCAAATGGATGGCAAGTTCAATTATAAAGTAATCCTTAATAAATTTACCCCAATTATTACCTACTAAGTGTGCATACGCACATGAATGAGCATTTTAATAAAAGTGTTTTAAATTCAGTATCAGTTACCTTATGACAAAAACCACTTTAAAGTAATAGCTATTTTTATATTCTGAGAAACTAACACTTAATTTGAAATATTTTAGTGGAAATACAGAAAGAGCTAAATGTGAAAATGGCACACTCTTCCAAATCTGAAGTAGTTCTGCATCTTTTGAAGCAAGCTTGATAAAATTTACTTGCTTTACAGAAGTTTACTCAGTAATCAAATACCTACGTTCACAAACAGGTCCTTCTTTAGAGGACTGATTATGATTGCGCATTGTGAAAACAAGTACCACTCATTTGCTGGTGAGTTTTTAGCAGAATGAGTGAGCAGTTTCTGTTTCAGCTTGTTTTGTATTTTAGTATCATGAACAAGCTCTTGAGCCATTGACATATTTATCTTTCCCTTTTAAATTCCTACCTAAGAAACTGAGTTTAGCATGTGATAATAAACCTGAGGAGAAAAAAATCCCTACTAGATCCACTTTCACTTCCTCCATATTGTTGATGCCATGAAAGGCAAAGTTCATCCAGCCTAACTTTTGTCATGTAAGAGATGCCAAACTCATCTGATTCTTCTGCCTTCTTCACTTTCCAAATACTGCAGAGGAGGCCAAAGATTTGGCTTGGACTAAAAGTTTAGGTTTTAGAGAGAGATGCGGCCTTTCAGATTTTTTAATTTTTCATGCATTTCCCCAGAAAGTTAGAAAAGCAAAGACTTTCCAAAAACGACCAGAAAAAACAACATTCAAACAAACATTCCTCTTTTGGATATGTAAGTAATCATTTTCTATCTCAGTTATTTAAAAAAATAAGAAAAAAGAGGAAGTGGGGAAAGGGATCAAATGATTCAAGGTGCAAAAATTTGGGAAAAAAAATTGTTCTTTCAAAATTATTTTGTCCTTCCTTAAGACACTATTATTTTTTCAATTCATCTGTAAAAAGGCAACGTGTATCATTTAGTCCTTTAAGATTTAGCTACACACATTGAAACCAGATAGATTGTTTATATAATTAGGAAATATTAGAGATGTCCAGTAAAATATTAAGATAGAAGAAAGTAAGAAGAAAAAAAAACATTATACATTGAATTAAAAAACTCGTCAAGTCTCCTGAACAACAGATCCTGACAGCATAGTAAGTAAGCTCTCCCTGGACTGCTCTTCTGTCACTGCTACTGAGTCTAATACAAGAATTAGTGACTCTAACAATTGGGGATTTTTTTCATGCTGAAATATTGACAGACATTTTCAACATTCCTAGTTCAGCTGACTTTTTAATCTAGATAACCATTTTACTGAAAAAATGAGTTTTTAAAGAGTTGGGACTGGAAATACAAATGAAATAAAGCAGATGTGCAGCTAATGTGAATGAATGTATTTCCCCAAACATAAAGATTAAATTCTGTAAGAGCCATAAGTGAATTAGCCTTCTGATGCATTGATAACAAAACATTGTTATCTAAGGACAAACATTGTTATCTAAGGACTACAATGTAGTTGTGCTTTAAAACACCCCTAGTGTAGACACCAGCCACAATACTAACAGAGAACCTATTTTTCTATACCCCAGGCAGAAACGACTAGAAATGGAAAAAAATTTTAAAAATACATCGTCTAAAATGTATATTTCATTTGAAAGACACAGCAAAGCTACCGAACACATTCCTAGATGAGTTGCTCTATTTCAATAGCATTTTGGAGAGACTACACAAGAATGATGTTCAAGGAGATCTCAATCCGGGCTGATCCAAGTCACTGGCAAATTTTGAGCCAAGCGTATCTTTGCAGAAAACGTAAAAAGAGCATTTTTCAGCATCACACCCATGGGTCACTTCTAATTTTTGCCCAAAGGAAAAAACACTTTATGGTTTTAGTTCGTTAAGAAATGCTTTTTGATGAAATTAAGAATACTTTTTTTGAACTTCCGTTTACTGTTTTAGATAGTATTACAATACCATCTAGTTTATCCAGAGCTGGCTGACCTCCAGTAATTGGAATAATGCTCATTACATGTTTGTTCTGTACTCTTTACGCTACTGAAAGCTGTGGCTGTTTAAACTGAAGGCACTATATAAACCTAAGACTATTATTACTGTATAAGAAAGGAGCCAAAAGACTCGGGAGGGAAAAGCACAAAATTATAAGTATTAATATGTTAGTGGTCTTTAATTCTCTATATTCCAATTCAGATAGGACAGCATAATGATCTTATGTTATCATAGTGCTTAATCTAATCTCCCAACATACATTACAGCATAACATTATAAAAAGCTTATTCGGGAAACATCAATTTGCCTTGCAGATTGAGGAGCATGGAAATAAGACACCTTCTAGTTTCTCTTTTGCATTATTGACAGAACTTCTAGTAATTGTTCCTCTGGAACAGATTAAAGAGGATGAAGGTTAAAACTTAGAAACAGACAAGATAAATAAATTCAGTAGGGGACAAAAATCTGCTATTATTTGCAATGACTACAAAATATTTGGTTTATTTTTTTTTTTCTAAATCGAGGGGATTTTCTCTTGTGTAAAATAATTTTTTAAAAAATCTAATACGTGAGTGTAGTTTGGAAAAATCTCTTTCTCTCTGGTTTCTTATCTCTGGTAACAGAAACTATTTCATTCAGGGACCACATTCAAATAGGAGGTATTACTTGAACTTTGCATCACTTCAAAAGACAAGTAGCAGTCAGTAAGAAGCGAGTTATACTTCTCAGCATCCAGTCTATCGGACAATTGTGTGAAAATCCTTTTACAAGGCTGTTGGTGTTCCAAACACTGGGTGAAAGGCTCTGAGGATATTCCAGAAAGCCCACACGGAGGAAAGCTTTCTTAACCTACATTAAATCTTGATAATGCAATAATGACTCTTTTAAAAGGATAATTCTAATTCCCCTATCTAGTGCAATAAAGACTGTATACAGCTAATCTGCTTTGCCCTTTCAATTAAACTCGTCCAGGACGTTCTCTGTAGTCAGCACCCTGAATGAGTCATTAAAATTCTCGTTCTGTAAGAGTTGTGTGCAGCGCACCGTTGTTTCTAAATTCCATTAAATCCAAATGGTCTTTATCGCCCCATGACCACTGTGACTTCAATCAGCCAATTTAATTACCTTACCAAATTGTCAGCAGAAGCAGCAAAGAAAAACAGGAAGGGCTGTGACGTTATCAAATTGAAATCTTCCTCCGCGCTGTTTAATCTAGCCCAGTCAATAACAATGCTTCTCACCTACTTGCTGCCTTCCCGAGGCTCTTAACCTTACTCTTCTCTCAGAGATTTCTGTTGTTGTTTATAAGACTGATTTTGAACTCCCCTCCGTAAGGATGTTAACACATATTGAAAGCTTCTTGTCCTTGGCAGTAAAATTTTCATTAGCTCTAAATACTGGAATTACCAAGCTACGGACCTCCGAGGGTTGGAACAATTGTTTATATTGCGGATTTTCATCGCACTCTTAGTCTGAAGGTAGACTGCCTTCCCCACTAAAACCAGATACGTATGTTTTCTCCTTTTTGCCTTAAAGACAGGCAGAAAGGTTACCTCCTTCTGCTTAAAAGGGTGCCAGTGCGAAATCCAAAGGAAAGAAAGTGCACATCCAGGAGAGCCAATGCAGGTCCAGCCTAGGAAAACTCTACGTGACTAACCAGCAGGTATTTTTCACTTCACTTTGTCTCCTACCCGTCTGCACAGAGTCAGCTCTAACTGCTGCTCCATGACTTTGCTTGTTTCAAGTGCTGCTACGTTAAAATAGTCACCCGTATCCCAGAAACTCCTGGTTCTACGCCCACGGGCAATTACGCAAGCAGCCGACGCAATGGGCCGGCCTCTTCTCTGGTTTTGCCACGCTCCATCTCGTAAAAACGATTATATGGAGATAAACTCAATCTGTTTGAGCTAAAGGAGCTCAGCTAAGAAGTACGTCGGATGAAACCCGGGCTAAACCTTCACGGAGGAAGACTCCAGTGTATGGAGTTGAGAAATGAGGTTACTTCTTCTTAAATCCCAGAGATTACACAGTTATATACAGCTTTGTTTTGCTGTTACTGATATTATTATATGGAGGGTAACGGCAAATGGCTAGGCTTTGTAAGAATTTAGTGTGGAGGATTCTTTTAGGGGTAAAAAAACCAAAAAGACAGAAGCAGGAAATGTTTCTGGTAAAAGTTCAAAACTCCCCCTTCATTCTTTGAAATGCGTTCCCATCTCTCTTTTGGCTTCCTTTTGCTTTTAAGGGGGAAGAGGACAAGCCCTTTCCTTATAGTTCATTGTAACCCACGACGTTCAGCCGCCTTCCTCTGCCTGAAGTCAGGCGACTCCAAAGCGACAGGAAGTCGAGACTACAGGCACGGGCCTCCACTCCTCTTCACCCTTCTTTCTGAAGGTGCCGAAGGAGACAAGATATCTCAGAAAGCGAGGAAACACATGAGAGCAGTGCCCCCCCTCCCTGCGGTGGAGGTCTTTAGCCTTTCACCGCACCTCCGCGATTAACAGGTTACCTGACAGAGAATGAGAAAAGGCAACGGCCAAACCACTTTCACCTTCCAGTCGCTTCACACCTTTGCTGTAGGAAAGACTAATTTCTCGCGGCAGCAGAGACGAGGCCTGGAGCAAGTAATTGACATAAAGGAGGGTATTTTAGAGTGCTCCAGATTTCAAAGAGCCGACGTTCACGCCCCGCGTAGAAAAGAAAATAAGGGGTTTTAACAGCCCGGCCTCTTAGTGCCTTGGGCAAGGGAAGGGGAGGGTTTTTTGGAAACACAGGTGAGCGGTTACTGACGGCTAACACCTCTTAATGGCTTGTTAATTCAGCCTCCCAGGGCAAAGCGCTGGGATGCCCCCAGGGAGGTAAAAGCAGAAGCGAGGGGGTTTAGGAAAAGGTGGTGAGGCGGAGGCCGGCCTTGGGCTGGGATCTGCTGAGCTGCCTGGGGCTTCTGGGGAGCCGCTGCCCCGGCTCTGCTCTTACACAGGAGCAGTGGATCGGGAAGCTACGAAACCTGATCCCCGACAACAGAGGATTTGTCGGCAGTCACGTATTTTGGCTTTCGTACGCTGCCAAGTGATAAGGAAAAGGTTTCCATCACACTTAGCCAGGCGGAGAGACAAATACCAGGCTGCTGTTTTTCTCCCTCGCCAAGCCGGGACCTGTCCTTTCATCCGCAGGAACGGTTTAGGACTGTTCCCCTCCGAAACCCTCGAGGACCGTGAGCACAAGCCTCACCCTCAGAGTTTCCCGGGCTTGCTTATGGGGGGCTCTTCCGAAAGGGCAAGAGAAGGAGCTTTGCCGCACGCCCCAAAGCAAGGTGTCATTTAGGAAGGGCTCCTGGTGTGATGCCCAAATGCCACGTTGCCCTACTCCAGCAGCAGGCGTCCAGATGCCCGAGTGAATGCTGCTGGGGAGGGAATTATGCCATCGCACCAGCATCTCCCCGTGTTTGCTCCATAAGGCTCTGGCAAAATTGACTCCCCGCATTTGACAGATAACCCAGGCGGCTCCACTTCCCTGTGTGGTTGCTAAAAGGTAGCTTGAGAGAGAGAGAAGGGACATGCTGACTAGTCCCAACAATGAGAGAAGCCGTGGGAAGGACAATGCGAATCCATGGTGGTTAATTTGCACAGGAGGAATGAGGGGGCTGGAGCTCTGGCAGGCTTCAAGCTCTCCCCTGTTGCCATAGCGCTGCCGGCTGAGGAAGAAGAGCGGGGGCTGGCAGGCTGCCTTCTGGAGGGAATCTCCTCAGCTCTTGCTTCTCCTCGGGAAAGACTCCACGGGAAGGCACCAGTACCCCGTCCTCCTGGTCGCAAGGACGTCCCGAAGGGACAGATAGCACAGGAATCCGGAGGGAGCGGCGGGGAATTCCCCTTCCAGAAACAACCAAAGCTTTTCCACAGCTCGCTCCCTGCTCCTTCCCTCGGCCCCGCCATGCCCTGCACAGAGGCAGAGATGTCAGCCTGTGGGGAAGGACCGGGATGTTCTATGGCAGTCAGAGGCAGAGCCACTCCTCACCCGGACCAGGCTAAATCCCGACTCCTTAAAACAGAGATGTGCAACAGGCCCGGCCGAGCAGTGCAAAAGTCTTCCTCCCTCTCTCTTACGCCTAACATTTTGCGTACTAAAATAAAGTAACCAACCGCTCCCCACCTACTTCTAAACCTCTGAGATGGGTTAGCGGCAATTCTTCTCAAAGGCAAGAAAAAGCACGCGGTGATTCAGAAGCGGACTCAGACTTCGCTGCGACAAACAAGGGAGTGAGCAAGACCCATTCACCGGCTGTGGGACCGAGAGGCAGCTGGGGAGTTAAGCCTAGAAAAATACACGCACGCACGACCCTGCCACTGGGCGCCGGAGTCCCGCTGCACCACCCTTCGGTCTCGGCATTATTTATTATTCTAAGCATAATCAAAACGCTGCTCTCAAGGGCTATCTCCACAGGGACACTGGACTAACAATTCAGAGAGAATGGTGATCTAAAGGAGGAAAGGCCACCTCTGGCTGATGGTGTGGCCGGGGACATGTTTGTTTACATAGCTACCTGTGAAAGTCATTCGGGCTGCTAGAAACCGATCCGCGGCACCGGTCGTGAACCCCGGTTCGCGGAGTGACAGACCGCCGGACAGTGCCAGGTGACAGGCAGCACTAGCACTGATTTCACGGCCATGATTATGGATCAGACTGCATGCAAAATAAACCCCGCGATGATATACGGACCCGTTTAGCCATGTCCAAAGAAACAAGCATTCCTGAAGACGGTTGCTAAGAGCAACGTGCCTTAAGCACCACCTTTAGACCAGATGGAAGCAGAAAATAAGTACTACTAGGAATTCATCACACGAGATCGGTAACAGCCTGGCGACTTTTTTAAACATTACCCACCCTCCCCTCCACATCAAAGCGTGTGCGGGGGAGGGGATTTAAACGAAATTAGATACAAACCAAGCCACTACTCCCAGGGGAAGACAAGAGCTTTCAGTGCCCCACAGAAATGGATGTAGGGGCTGCTACAGCTTATCGCGACCAGCGCGAATGCGGGAGACCCTCGCATCCTCCCTCCAACCGCGCTGTCGGTAGGCACAGAGGATGTTGCTTGTTTGGGGGAGCAACTTTCGGCTTGTCCCCCCTCCTTCCTCCGACTCTCCCGGCAGCGGCTCCCGCGGGGCGCTCCGCTG
>VXBO01012427.1:25233-35399 GCA_013400135.1 Rhinoptilus africanus
GGTGGGGGTTGGTGACTGAAAAGCTCCTATAATTAAGTAAACAGCGGAGTTGTTGTGCGAAGTAAATAAATAGTCAATGATCCCATTGTGGAGCCGAGCGCAGGCGGCACAGACCGCGACGGGCTCGCCGCGATTGGGCTCTGGCCGCTGTGACTTGCAGCTTAATCGCCCCCACAGCACGTCCCTTAATTACTTGCAGCGCACTTCCACAGCCGACGGAAAATTCATTAGGCAGTTCATTTGCCCGAAGCTGTAACGGAGATAATTCTCGTAAAAAACCCAAACGCGCTGCTAAAGCGCAGCGCTTCGCGCCACCTCAGGAGGCAAAGGCAGCCGGGGAGGGGGTGCCAGGCCAGCAGAAGGCGGGTGGCAACTTGGGAGGGACAACGCCGCGGGAAGCTGAGCTCTGTGGGGTCCTGCAGGAGGGAAAGGAATGGCGGGGATGGCCAAGGTCTCCGGGAAGGCGCGGCGGGGTGACGCCGCGGCCAGGCGCAGGGTGGGAAGCGTGGGAGGTCGGGCGAGCAAACACCCGTGCGAGCAGCGGCTCGGTGGCCCCGTCCCTCTCCTTTTGTCACCGACTGCATTTGCGCTGTTACTACCCGGAGTTTCCTCACCAGAGCACGTATACAGAACAAGGCAAAAGCCACAAAAATGTGACTCAAAGGTGTCTTCCTAAGATGAGAGAAAGGAAGGCAGGGGAAGAAAAGGGCATTAAAGTCCCCAGAATGGTCCTAATCTTGCAGATAGATGGTGTAATACCCTCATGTCATCATCTCACCTCAAGTACATTGATGCAGTCTTTTCCCTTGTTGCCTGGGTTACATTTCTGTCCAGACGTGGAACCCTTAATGCTTTCCCCAACCAACAACAGTTTACACAGAAACAGGTCCTCCTTCAGACAGGAAAGGGGTTCCAAATGTCACCAGTGCTGTTATCAACAGGTATCACTTGGGACATTTGCATATGTCTCGTTATTATTTAAATGAAGAAAGTTGGAGCAGGAAGAAATTAACAAGAAGTCTATGAGCACTGCAAGTCAGTGACATAACGGGAAGATACTCTGGGAGTCTCTTTTCTTGGGCTTTGACTACTGCAAAACCCCATAATTTCAATCATGACAAAGTTTCTTATTATGTTACTTCCCATTTACACTGTGGGAACTTTCAACCTTACCAGTATTGACCACCAGAAAGTGGTCGTTTCCAGTATAGGAAACCACAGGCCAAGTTTGTCAATATCCAAAATGAGGTGTACCAGAGAATTTGTCACACAGGCTCCCAGACTCTTACTAGTAAAAAAAAAAAAAAAGGAAAGAAAGAAAACCCCCAAATGCCCCAATCAAAATTATTTGCTTACTTGCTTTCTTCTTTTTTATTGTTGATTATTTTTATTGAAATTTAAAACTTTATCAAATAAGAATATATATATGTCATCTTTTCATCAGCTATTTAAAACAAGGTTTATAAGTGCCAATAAGAAGTCCACCCCACTAAAAAGTAAACAAATTTGCAAAGATCTTAGTGAGAATGTTTTTTGGTTTTGCTTGTTTTCCCCAGAATTATTTCTAAATATATAGAATGAAATAATACGAATTTATCACATTCCTGACCCATTAAGTGCATTTACACCTCAAAGTCAGAATTAATGTAAACTTGTAGCCTAATTCCTTTAAGCCTTCCAAAATGAAATTACCTAAGGATGACAGATAAATTCTTTCCCCACAGAAATCTATCACTTGTACTCAATATGTCTGAATATTTAATACTTTTTTTCTTTCCTGCTTTATCTTTCGATTTGGGTCAGCTATGATAATGTAAACACTGACAGAATTTAAAATCTTTCAAAAGAGTTTCCATGGAGTTTTTTTAAAACGCCAGGTCTACAAAGACCCAAACCTGACCAAAATAATCGGTTAGGGATTCTGGATGCTGAAACTTAACAGCCTTAAACAAATTCTGTCCAAATTAATGACCCAAATCTGAGTACTGACACTTGTTCAAGATGAGTGGTTCACAGGTTGTGCCCTGCCACAGAAAACACTGAAGCAAAGTTTTGGGGCTTCATATTGCAGACAACTGAATATTTTGTTCTTCCTGCCTGCCATTGTTGATTTTTTTTTCTCCTCTTGCAGTTGTGAACAACACTAGGTGGTCTTTCAGGAAATCTGTGTCCTACTGCTGTGGCATAAGGACTTCTGGTACAGCTCACTGGCAAAGAAAGACTTGTTGTCGTTAGTTTGGCCAAGGAAAATCCTCTCAAGTTTTGGTTCTTCACAGCTGATTGCAGCTTTTAATACTCACATTCCTGGTCAAGCTGGCTGCACGTATCAAAACTTGTTCCTTCAAACAGAAGAATGAGTCAAAGTAGGATGGAATAAAACCAAAAAAATTTAGTCTAGAAATAAATGCCTGTTCTTGTATTATCCACTTGAGGGAGACAACGAGCCATAGGTTATATCCGTATGTCACTTTGATGGATCATATACAAAACTGAAATTTTAATTGATGAGGGATTTGTACCCATTGTGTGTTATTGTTTATTTTAAAAGTACTGGCCTATATAACACAGCAGGCATGATGTTTCCCATAGCAATTCATTGATCTGTACATCTGACAGTTTTCTTCTCTCTCCTTACTATTTAGCAAGATGGGATCATCTAACGAGTTTCACTGATAGCTCTTAGGTAATGTCTACAGTCTTTCCAGATGATATCTCATAACTCTAGAATTAATATCGCACATTTGAACAACCTGTCCTAATTCAAGATTTACACGTTGACTCACTTTTTGAGATACACCAAAGTGTATTACATTACTAAGAAGCCTAGTATATAACACTACTAAGAGCCATAAAAGAATAAAAACTTTCCCTGAGTTTGAATACCTTTGGATGTAGAAGCAAGGCTTGGACATTTTATTTGGTGCTAGTCATGATACAGTATACGAACTTCTCCAGTAGACTGCCATATTTTGTAGTCTTCCCATGAAGGCTTTCATGGCATAGCAATACTTATTGTTATATCAGATTCTGATGTGTGCCTCAAACAGCTTTATGGCAACTGACGCTCACCACTCTTCTTCCCTGCAGAGGACATAGAGATGAGTTTATTTCTCCCTCTGAAACCATCTTCTGAACATCTGAAGAAATATTATGCAGGAAGTTATATGTTACTCCTATCTTCAAGTAGGGCAAGAAGGAGGACCCAGGGAGCTCCAGGCCAGCCAGCCTCACCTCAATCCTTGTGAAAGTGATGGAGCAGCTAATCCTGAAAAACATTTCCAGGCACACGAAGGACAAGAAAACCATTAGGAGCAGTCAGCATGAATTCACCAAGGGGAAGTCATGTTTGACCAGATTGGTAAACTTTTAAAATTAAGTGGCTGGCTTGGTGGATGAGGGTAGAGCAGCAGATGGTATCCTGGGCTGCATTAGGAGAAGTGTTGCTGGCAGGTCAAGGGAGGTGATCCTTCCCCTCCACTTAGCACTGATGAGACCACACCTGAAATACTGCATTCAGTTCTGTCTCCCCACTACAAGAGACATGGAAAAACTGGAAGCTGTCCAACAATAGGAGATGATGAAGGGACTGGAGTACCTGCCATATGAGGAAAGGCTGAGAAAGCTGGAACTGGTTAACCTGGAGAAGAGATGTCTCAGGGAGGATCTTATCAATGCATATAAATGCCTGAAGGGAGGGTGCAAAGAAGACACAGTCAGTTTTTTTTCAGTAGTGCCCAGTGACAAGACCAGAGGCAACAAGTACGCACTAAAACACAGGAGGTTCCCTCTGATCACACGTTTTTACTGTGAGGGTAACCAAGCACCAGCACAGATTTCCAAGACTCCACGTGTGGAGTCTCTCACCTTGAAGATATTAAAAAAACTGCCTGGACATGGTCCTGGGCAACCAGCTCTAGGTGACTCTGCTTGATTAGTAAGAGTTGGACCATATGACCTCCAGAGGTCCCTTCCAACATCAACCATTTAGTGATTATCTTGTGTGTGTCCCAGTCCACTCTTCTCTAGACTGTTTCTGAGCATCTCATATTTTTAACTGCTTTTTCCAGAGTGTTTCTAATTGGTCCATATCACTTCATTACAGTGGGCAGAACTGTATGTAGTACAGAAAAGACCACAATCAAAGTAGTGAGTGGAAGGAAGGACTATTAGTACTGTTTTCAGGTTCCTGTCTTGTTCAGAAATTCCAATATGATGTTTGACTCCATTGCAACAGCATGATATTGTGGATTCATATTCGCATTGTCACAATAAATTCTAGGTGCTTTTCTGCTTAACTACCTCCTGATCAGCTGTTTCCTCACTTGCATTTGCCAAGCTACTCACTCTCTCCCAAGTGCAGAATCTTGTGCTTGTCCCTGTTGAACACCATTCTTATTTTTCCAGAACTCTTTTCCAATTTGTTGAGATACATTCTAAATTCTGTGCCTAAATTCTGTGAGATCACCACCATTTATGCAATTTCTCGTATATTGTGCTCATCAAACATTTAAATGAGTCAGCCAAGTGATTAATACTTGCAATAGCAAATATGCAATAGCAACATAGCAGAATATAAAGAATTCTAGAGAAGTCTTTTATTTTTTCCTCCTTAGAGTTCAACAGAATACCAATGAAATTGTTTTGCACTGACTTTTACATTCTGTTTTGCTTATGCAAATGTCTTTAAAGTCTATAGTCTTGCTTATGAACACTAGTGTATTTTATCTAATGTCTTCTCCTCATGCTTTGTTCTTTGAGCCCAATAGAGTTTCCTCTCCACACTTTTAAAGAAAAAAAGTATATGTAGGAATATGTATTCTACAGATTTAATGAATTTCTATATGTCTGGCTTTTTACAAATCCAGTGCTAATTTACATGCATGAAAGAAAAATATTAATAGCTGGACCAAGAAAGCCCTATCCCAATAAAGCTTTGAAAAAATATAAAGATGGAACATAAGTGAAGCTAATTACGTGACAGGGACCTGGTTTTGCATCTAGACTCAAAGTGACCATAATGAGTACAAAAATAAATAATTAAACCCCTCCCCCCAGTTAATTCTTACAAGCACAATACTGAAATAGTTACAGGCAAAATTGCTGGTATATGTCTTAAACAAGAACTGGAAACACAGCCTCACAATACAGCCTGAAACAGAACTCCAATTGATAATAAAAATAAGGCTTTAGTGTAATTAATGGGGAGTGGAAGTTTGTCTAATATGAGATAATGTCCAATAGATAGGTAACTTTGAATTGTAAATATGAAAGAGGACATTCTAATAATGGGAAGAAATTTAAATTTTACTTTGCAACTGAGTTACTATTCCAGTAAGATTTAAACTTCAGTAATAACGTAAGAATGAAATCAGTCTTTGATCATTATGCTTTTTTCATGTCTGTCTTGGAATATATCATATAAAAGATTAACATTAATCATGCATCAATGAGCTGCAACAGTTTTTGTACAGCTGTATAGTTAAATTGCCAGTATACTTGACCCAAACTCTCCATACATGGGTAACTTTGTGTTTGTTGATCGCATTTACAATATTAAAAGACAACCTTTTTTCCAAGTGTCTGAGTGATTAATTCACTGTGAATTTATAGAACTGATTTTCAGGGGGGAAGAACACAGCAGGAGAGTTTATGTTAAATGTTGTTCCAAATGCCAAATCTTGACGTAATAGTATAAATGGGGTTCGTAGGTGACATTTTTGTGTTTAATATACAGCTGAGAGTAGGTCTCCATCCTCAAATATGCAACCATTTAAACCAAGTAATCTGTTGTATAGTCTGAGGAATTATAATTAATCTCATTCCTTTTCCTTGGATTTAGAAATTTACATTAATCCATTGTCAAGATTCAGATATATGTCATGACATATCACATATTAGTTGTGGTGACAGCCACACAGTAGCTTATCCCTCAGTACTAGCTACCCATTAGGGCAACTGTTAAAGGGTACTCTGTTGACTTCAGATTCTCAGAATGGAAGAATTAAAGTTTCCTAGTGTGTAGAGAATTACAAGATCTGTGCAGTGTTTAAATCTCTTTGAAGAGATTTTGGAGAGTGAATTTCACCTAAAGCAAGCCTACGCTTCTAATCTACCTTGAAATTATTTTAGTTAGACTATACAAAATGTGTTTTGTCCATTTCAGGGGGGGCAAGGAAATTGTTCCACTATTCAAACCTAAGCAGTTTATCAGATATGGAAAGCCATTTCTAGTATGTGAAAATACTCCCTGGGGCATATTCGTCTACAATATGCATTTTAAGTAGATAGGAAGTCACATACCCTCGCATTATATTACAAAACAGAATAATGACCTACTTTAGCAATGATAACCATAACTGAAGTAATGGGGCCACAAATAATATGTAAAAACAAACACCTTAAGTAACGAACTCTTATTTATCCAATACTTTTCACATTTTAAGCATTTACAAACCCCTTTACTTTGTTAATTTCTTTGCTCTCTCTTTAAATACCTTGTCAACTTAGGATCTGACTTAGAGAAACCATTTAAGGGTGTGCAAGGACCCTCTTTCTCTGGAGAGTATGTTAGTACCCATATGCAGGCTGAGAAATTGTGATCACATTTCAGTGATGAAGAATGCTTAATGTCCCAGATTTGGACAGCCCCCAAAATTATCTTGATAGTTTAATTTCAATATATTGTTGAAATCCATTGTCCAGAAAAATCTTGTAGAAATGAAAGGGACAAAGGAGGCCTTATTTTTCATTATTTGAGATTGCTGAAACTGGAATTTTAAAGTTATTGAGAGAAAAAAAAAAAGGTTGTTGGACATACTATTCTGAGAGAAAGGGCAGGACAAGCAACAGATGATGAAACCAGTGCTGTGAAGAGCAGAACCTGAATCTGAACTGAAACAGAAACTGAAAATCAGGAAGGATAAGAGAAATCAAAAAGTGTTCCTGAGTTGACAGGCCCCTTGCTGGGAGGAAGGGAGGAACTAGAGATAAGTATCAGAAAGGAAATAAAATATTTTAAACTTACTGAAATTGCTTGAAAGCTGAGAGAAGACACCATGTTGGGACAAGGGCCAGAAGGAGCTAAGTCTTTCTAAAGTTGAAAAGAATCACAGAAGCTATTCTTGGATAATTTAGGAGAGTTTGATTCTCCTTAACACAATGTATAATGCCAAGCATCTTTATGAAAGCATTTTAAACTCACAGTCTGCAATCATTCTAATTATTTAGCATTTTACTCCTAATTTGGTCTGGTTCTATGTCCATAAATAGATGAATATTGAGGCCTTGAGAACACAGAGGATCAGCTATTCTTTATCAAAACCAATGTCCAGTCTAAAGAGAAGCTGAGAAACTTTCTAGTCTCCTAAATTTACTAAAAAAAAAAAGTCACCAATACCCACAGTCCCTTTTTTTCTCCTAACAGACAAGATGCACTAGTCTGGTATTTCTTGATACAAAAGAGAAGAGATATATCTCCTTTTCCAAACTTAGCATTCCCTTTTAGGAGTCCTTCAAGAAGAATACCTAAACCAAATGAAAATTCTTACCTCAACAGGATGAATTTATAATGAACAGTGAGGAGGAGAAGACAAGCCCATCATATCAAGATTTAATTTGAAGTCAAATGCTTTGCTGGTTTTGTTTCTTCTTTCAAACTTGTTATGAATCCAAGGGAGAACTAAAATTGATGATATTCTTGTCTTTCATGTATTATTAAGAAGTCTTTTACAACTGGAAAACAACAGGAAATAAAAAAGACAGGGACAATTCTAAAAATTACTGAAGGGGGAATTGAGACAAAGCACACAAAAAATCAAGTGAAAGCTAGCTCTTACTAACAATAATTTCTTATACACGTGACTGCAACTTAAATAGCTGGAACATATACGAAGAAATGCAGTAACTCCTAGTTTTCCACTGTTAACCAGAGATGGGAACACTTCCACAAATGATAAGAATGTTTTCATGTAACTCCCTACATTTTACAGTAGATAGCACTGTGAGTCAGATGATTAAAGAAAGGTCAGAACTTCAAGCAGTAGGTTTTTCCCCAGGTCTTACAGGCGAAAGAACGGAGCTAATAATTTCATATAGACTTCTCTCTGGAAGATAAAAAGTGTTTTGCAACAGTCTAACCAGTTGGTCTATAGCATCCAAAGGAGCAGAATAAACTTGGATTAAACCACTTAAATTATATTTGAAATATCTGTCACTAACATGAGGAACCGCCCAATGAATTACCTAAAGAAACAATTGAGATTGGTGTTATTTACTTTCTTGTTTGTAAACAGACCCTGTAGGCAGTATTATCTGTTTGGGAAACATGTATTTAAAAATGTTATTACTTTTTCCCCTACAATTTTAGTTTGGGAAAACCATATGCAAACCTCTACAAGGAAATAAGAATTTGAAGTACCTACAATTGTAGCCATTCAGAACCCAAAAGTACTTTTAAGAAGAATTTATTCACATTCTAAATCACCTCTGCTGATATCAATAGCACTGAAAATGTTTTGCTGTTACACTGTGAAAGAGCAGTGCTGACTCCTGTTTGCTAAAACTTAGTCGTACTACTCCTGCAATCTGTACAACATTGGCAAAGCTGGCTAACGCAGTGCAGTGTTTTTTTCCAAAACCAGCCATTTCTAACCTTGCACTTTTAACTGCAATTCTTTACCTAGAAGCCTGCAAAATGGAAATCTCTTGTTATAGTCTATCTGTAATTGGGTTTTGCCCGTCATTTCCACAACAGTGTTTATCCTGTCCTTTTGTGCTTATCATGAAGTAGAGAAGCACCAATTTATAAATTACATAGGATATTAATAAATTAAATAGGAAACTCTCAACTATTTACAGCTTAAGTGAGTAGTCCTATGCAATTTAACAAACATAAAAATAATAGTAATAGTAGCTACAGTCTTCCTAAAGTAAAAAAAAAGGTGATAGAGGTCTTGACTGATGTTATTCATAAACCCTCATTGGGCTTTGAATCTCTCATGAACTAATCTCAGTTATCAAAGAAAACAGCTTTTATCAAGTGTTTAATCATTAAACTCCTAGAAGAATTTGTTCTTGTTTTATACTTCTATCAGAGGATTACAGCCCAGCATTTACCAACAGTTGATTTTAAGCAACGTAACCTAACTGCTAGCAGTTTTCACTTTGTCATAGATAGAGACACGGTGTTATTTCCACTTTATTGTCAAAAACATTATCTTCAGTAACAAAAGCTAAAATTATTTTTCCCCAAATTTTTGCTCATTTTCAGATTATTTTTGGCTTACTTTTTCTGTCACACATTTCATTGTTCAGGTGCATCCCTCTCTCCATAAACATGTATTTGGCCTTTAGTACCTCAGTCCTTGGCTTTTTAAATGCTAAAGATGCTGACTGTGAATAAATATTCCTAAGGGAATAGAGATAAATCCACGCTAAACTAATTCTGTGTCTCCTTCCAAATTTATCCCTAAATGTCAGGAGATAAATAGCTAATATATTAGTCCACGAACAGTTTGATTAAATGAAGATTTCCTCTTATTCTGTGAGATAGTAATAAGGAAGTAATAAGAAATAAGTAATAAATTTTACTAATGTATCTAGGGCTGGGTCATCATCAAAGATGGATGAATAAAAGTTACCTGTTTTCCATAATGAGAGCTGTGAAACTTTGTATTTGATATGTGTGCTTGAAAATAAATGCCATCTGGCCGTGAAGAGATTTCACTGACGCTGACAGCCCCAATGCAGGTAGGGGTTAGAAGGAGACATTTTTCATTATACTAAATAGTATTTCAAAAAGGTGCGTAACCAGCTTTATTCTGATTTGCATTTCTGTTAAGGTTCTAATATACTATAAGAATTCTCAGTCACTTTGAGTTTTGGAGGAGAGAATAAATGCTGTGAGTTTGAACTAAGGGAAAATTACTTACACCAATGATCACAGAATCATAGAATCATTTTGGTTGGGAAAGACCTTTAAGATCATTGAGTTCAACTGTAAGCCTGACACTGCCAAGTCACCACTAGATCATGTCCCTAAGCATGACCTGAAGATGTCTTTTGGCATAAGTACCAGTAATCCACCTCTTCTGGCCTCTGTGACTAAGTAGCTGAAAAATTCACCTGCTCTTTGATATATCTCTCTTTGGATCAAGAACTGGTTGAAA
>VXBO01012441.1:25088-40517 GCA_013400135.1 Rhinoptilus africanus
TGTTCAGCCTGGAGAAGAGGAGGCTGAGGGGAGCCCTCATCCCCCTCTACAACTCCCTGAAAGGAGGGTGGGGAGAGATGGGGGCTGAGCTCTTCTCCCTGGGGACAAGGGACAGGACAAGAGGAAACGGGTTCAAGTTATGCCAGGGCAGGTTTAGATTGGATATCAGGGAACATTTTTTCCCGGAAAGGGTTATTAACCATTGGCACAGGCTGCCCAGGGAGGGGGTGGATTCCCCACCCCTGGAGGTGTTTAAGAAAAGGGTGGATGTGGTCCTGAGGGACAGGGTTTAGAAGGGGTTTTTGTCAGGGGGGGTTAATGGTTGGACTTGATGATCTTAAAGGGCCCTTCCAACCTCCCCGATTCCATGATTCTATGATTCTATGACATGGAAGGTGGCGCAGGCAGGAAGCAGGGGATGGCATGTCTCAGGGAGATGGGGACAGGCAGGACAGAGGGGACAAGGACAGGCAGGGGAAGCGTCGCCGCAGCGACAGGCTGTGCAGGCAGGTTGAGGAGCCCGCCTGCACATTTGTGCGATGGCTGCGTGTACGCATAAATGTAGGGCCAGGGGTGCCACGTCTGCACAACTGTGACGACGCCGAGGCCTCCTCCATCTCCCACAGCCCTGTCCCCTTCCCCACGTGGCCCTGTGCTGTCACCCCCCCCGCCCCCCACCCCACGTACAGTGGACCTGCAGCTTCTGCGTAGTTGACCTCTCTGAGTTCTGCAGGGACTCGTGGTCCACGGTGCAGGTCACCTCAGCTTCGTTGTCCTCCTTGGTGACACGGAACTCCACCCGACTGCTCACGGTGAAGGTCTTTCCATTGGGGTCCTCCACCACGTCAGTGCCCTCGTCTGTGGGGACAGGGGACCGTCAGAGCTGAGGGACACAGCACCCCAGCAGAGGCACGAGGCTGACGCGTGTGTTGAGCAGGGGGCATGCCTCCCTGTCCCTTTGTTGGCAGTAGCCCGGGATGCCAGTGTGGTCCAGCACATCTGCAACCCCTCACCTGCCTCCACGGCATTCCCTTCCCCAGCCACCCGTCCCCTGGGGCAGAGCCCCACCGCGTGGGCACCCACCCTTCAGCTCCTTGTTGCCCTTCTTCCACCGGAGCTGGGCTGCAGGTTTGCTGCCAGAGGACCGGCAGGTCAGCCGGGCTATCTTCTCCTCATCGATGGGCTGCTCGTGGCCGAAGATTTGTGGTTTCTGGGGGATTCCTGGTGGAGGGGAAGGTAAAAAATACAACAGCCTGTTAGCTGGGTGTGTGCTGCCACCCAGAGACGGACGCGCGTGCAGAGACACGTCAATAAACACAGCGAGGATGAGTTAACAGGCAGGGATACGGGAATAGCAGAGATGAACTGTTGTCCTGAAGTATGGACAACATCTTGAGGCAGGAAGAGACTGGGATCAGGTCGGGGGGGCTGCCACCAGCAGCTTACCCAGCACGGTGACCAGGGCCTTCGCAGTCCGCACGGGCATGGTGAAGATGGAGCAAGTGTATTCTCCCTCGTCCGCCAGCATCACGTCACTGATGCTGATGGTCAGCTCGTTGGGTGTGGACCTCTCCAGTTGGATCCTGTTATCTCGCAGGGCTGGGGGAAAAGGGCCAACAGGGTGAGGGACAGGCTCAAAACCATCCCACCCCTCCACTCGCTTGTCTTTTGCCTGGTGGCATCGCTGTAGGTGGGGAGCGGGAGGGAACATCACCCTCTGGGGCATCAACAGCCCTGGTCCACTTTGCCCCATCGTTGCTCCAGTCCTGGAGCTGCCTCCTTGCCCCATGGTAGCCCTCTCCCATCCCCAGTTCCTGCGCACGTACCTCGCTTCTCCCCGAAGTAGAGGGTCTGCTGGGCAGGGTTGGACCACTGCAGTGAGGAGTCATCGGGATCCTCCACCTGGCACTTGAGCACCACCGTCCCACCGGCCACCACAGTCTCGTCCGATGTCGTGGGCTGGCTCTCTGGACACAGACAGGAGAGGTTGGCGGGGGCCCTTGGGCATCACGTTTCCCATTTTGTGGCCAAGCATCACTGAGCAACCAAGGAAAGGGAGGGATGAACACAGCGGCATCCACAAAATCTCCTGGGACAAGTAGGGCTCCAGTGCGGGGCTGAATACATTTTGTCCAATGGACTACACAGACCAGGGTAGGGACTGGGTCACCTTGGCTCAGCTGCTCTCAGTGGCAGCATGGAAGGGCACGGAGAAGAGCAGCCGGCACTGCCAGAGGTCTGGCTGGATTCAGGGAGAGCGTCAGCGCTAGCGTACGCCACGTTCACGTCTATATCTGGGATACAGAGAGCCCCTTGAGCGGGGATGTGCACACACACGCGCTTGTGGGCGCGCGTCCCTCTCCAGGGACAAGGGGTTCCCAGGGCACACGCCGTCCTGCGCACCCTGGGGACAACAGGGACCTCCTCACGGGCTCCTGTCAGCCTGGGTGTCCCGCACGGCCCCATCCCCCAGCAGGGAACAGCCCCGCTACAGCTGCAGAAGCAAGGACCAGCGGGCAGGATCCGTCCTGCCGAGCCAACCCACAGCACCCGCTGGGATGGCAGCTCCTGGGACGCTGCTGTTCCCAGGCGGTGGCTCATGCCAACCTGCACAGGGACGTCGGCGTCAGGCCTGGCTCCGAGCACAGCCCCTGGGGCTGCTGGAAGGTACAGGCAGCTGGTGCCTGCCCGGGTCCATCAGGAGCAGGGGGACGCCAGAAGGCGGCAGGAGAGCCTGGCGCGGGCACCGGCACAGGCTGAAGGCACCTGGGGAGGCAGCAAGTTCTGCTCCACTGCCCCGGTGGTGCCAGCAAGCCGGGATTGCACCCGTGGTGTCTCTGTGCCAAGCGCCCCACGCCATGGGATGCTCCGCTGGCCACCAGCAAAAGCAACCAATGGTCCATGGAGAGCAGCCCCGCAGGGTGCATTCAGTGGCCCGCTCTCCGTGTCATTCCTTAAGGGGATTTTTCTCTTCCTCATGCTGCTCCTGGGCTATACATGTCCCTTCCCAGACTGTGTTTCCTCAGCTAAGACATTGTCCTTCGCTTCCTTCAGCCTCCTCGGAGGGCTCCATGCTGCCGAGCAGCCCAAGGGCAGAGAAGAGCAGCAACAGGATCAGATAACCCCCCCGCCGGCCCCAAGGACGGCTATTTTGGGAAAGCCGATGTGTCAGGGAGCTGAGTGGAATGGGGAGAAGGGGGACGCTGGCTCTTCCAGCCTCCTCACCCAGCTGGGTCCACCAGCAGCCCCACGGACAAGAGGGAGGAACACGGATGCTGCTGCTATTTGCACTTTGCTCACGGTGCCGGACACGGGGCTTCACAAAGCGTCATCTTCTATCTTGGACCAAATTACTCACATTTAGGCAGGGACTTGGCCTCAGGACCCCCGAGCCTTGGGCGATGCTGCCCGGGTGCCCACGCAGCCTGCAACGCGCTCCTGATTTCACAGGCTTGTTTTCCAGCTTGATATTCGCTGCCTGGGAGACGCTCCAGTTATTGGAAGGAGAGGGAGGGAAGCAGCTTTGGCTGGGTTTCCCCCTTTTCCACTCGGGACGGTGAATTTTCTTTTTGCTCACGTTGCAAATTCCCCAATCGCAGGGAAGGGGGAAGCGGCAAAGAGGTTTTGGGAGGAGGGATGAGGCTGCCGGGCTTCCCAGGGATTGCTTGGCTCCCGTTAAACTCCAGGGATGTCAGGGCTGCAAAGCATGTGACCCCCTCCCTGCCCACTCCCAGCAGCCGGGATTACCAGAAATGCATCAAATTCGGATTAAAAATATTCCCAGGGTGATGGCTGTCTCCAATCCCGGGAAATTCCCCGTCGCTAACGTTTCACGCTCACTGTTGAAGTTTTGCTCCTCTCCAGCTGCCTGGGTTCCATGGCTCCATGTCACTCGCTGGGGTCTGTGGCTCGGCCACGGAGTGGGGCTTGGGCTCTCCTCACTGGGGAGATCTGTCTTGTTTTAATTTGGTTAACGATGCCTTTGTGCTGCTACTACCCTAATTAGGGGATTAAGGCTGTCGCAAGCCATTGTTGGCCAAACTCAAACCGCTCCAACTCGGATGCAATTGAGGACAGGGTCTAAACCCCACGCGGAACAGACCCAATCTCTTAATTAACACAATTACCATCACCTGCCACACCGCTGGCCTCGTTAAGGTATTAGCAAGGTGTTTCCCCCAGGGCAGGGGTGAAACCCCAGCACCCCCACACTGGGTGACATGCAGGGCACCGCATGGCCCCACGGTGGCTTGGCCGTGTTGATGACCTCCCTCCTCCCTTGCAGCCAGGACCACCAAGAAGGGTCTCCAGCCCCACGGAGACCACGCTCCTGCTAGAGCTGCCTCTGGCATGCGCCCCTGGCTCATGGGGGTGGGGGAACGCAGCCCCCTGGCGCCACGCTGGGCCCTCCGGCACGACCCAGATCCTCGCTCGCCTCTGTGCTCGACAGCTTGGAGGAACAGATGGGCACGGCTGGGCCGCTGCGCCGGCGCCGCTTGATTTAATTAAAAACCGCCGCGGCTGTAACCTGCTGGCCCTTGACAGAATAGGGGCAGAGCCGCCGGGGGGCTGGGGGAGGAGGGGGCGGCAGGGTCTGGGGTGCAGCAAGTCCCACCATGGGACTCATCACCCATCCCTCTGCAGCATCACCATCACCGAGACCCCCTCTGGCAGGGGACACTGAAGAAGGAAGAGTCTGGAGAAGAGAAGGCTCCGGGNTAAGATGCCTCACGCACCACAACTGCTCCCCAATCCAGCAGCTCCAGCATCAGCACATCCCAGCACATCCTCCCAGTCAGAGGAGCCCAAGGAAGATGAAGGGTTGCTTAAAGCCGCCCTGCTCACACCAAACGGCACGGCGAGGGGTGCTGCTATGAGAAAGCAGGCACCTGTCACACAGGGGTCCCTGGGCAGCATCGTGGCGGCTTGGAGTCAGGAGGATGCTCCAGAAAGCTGGCTGCGGCGAAAGCTTTCAGGTCTTCCTGGCACGCCAGTTAAAACAGCCCCCGTGATCCCGAGGACAGGTGCTGGACACTCAGGGAAGCATCCGCCCTCGCCGTGCCAGCGACTGCTGCCAGCGCAGAGCCACTGCCACCTGACAGCCCGGGCTGGCACAACGTCCCCGTCCTCCCTCCCAGCCCCAGCGCTGGCGGACGGCTTCGTCTCTGCCACCGGGCACCGGAGGCAAACACACGGCCCCAGGGACGCCAGCGCTGCCCCGCAGGGATGAGGCGAGGCAGAAGCAGGCAGTGTTTGAATCCAGCCTTCCCTGCACCACATCCCAGGGTCCCCTGCTGCCTGCTCGGCCATCAGCCCTCCTGCACTCACGGTTTCCATGAGGGGGAAGCAGATCCCTCAGGTCCACACCTCCCAGGGACCACTCAAGCCTCGCTGGCCACCACCCTGCCTCGCCATCATCCATCAAGCCCTCGCCATCATCCTGCAATAGGGCAAAATGTTGTTTTGCAGATGGCGAGCCAGCAGCGAGGTGTCCTGGCGGGCAGGGGACGCGGCTCTCCCTCCACGGGACCCTCCTGGAGGAGGCCAGACCTGCCGTGGGCCAGCGAGGCTGAAATCGGGCTCAGTCACCACCTCAGAGGCTGGGGACAGGCAGAGCAACCCCCGGCACCCCACAAAACGTCACAGAGAAAGGCTTCGCCAGCTCCCCCGGTTTTGGCCAAGAGCTGCCGCTCGGTCAGCACAGCGAAATCCGAGACGCATGACACTAGAAAAATCAATATTTTGTTAATTAAACCTGCGCACTTCTGCAGGGGGGGTGTGTGTTGGGGCTGCATTTCTATTTGTGAGGAGGGAAAAAACCAACGCACACGTCGCTCCCGGAGCCCAGCAGGACCCGCCAGCGCAGGCGTCCCCCTCCAGCACAGACCCTCTCAAAGCTCCGCAGCCCCCAGCCCACAACGCAACCCGACCCACGCGAACCCTCCGTGGCGCTGCATCTCCCGGGGCCTTTGCAAGAAGCGCCATGGCACGCCGCCTGCCTTCCAGGAGCCGTTTCACCTGGAGCATCCTCAAGGAAGCGGCGAGCGATGCCTGGGAAGAGCCTTCACGGGGTGTCTGGGGGATGCCATGCCACCCACGCCAACCTCGGCAGGGGTCTGCCGAGAGCCGGAGGCACTTCCAGCGGCAGCCCCAGTGGAAGCAGGAAGGAGCCGGAGCCACCAGGACCCTCTCCCAGCCTCTGCTGGGCACATCCCCCCCCATCTGCCAAAGCCTTTCTGTCGGGGCAGGAGGAATCCCAGAGGAAAACACCCCCTGCTCGAATCCCTCCAACGCCTCCAGCCCTCAGCTGCGGCCCACAAAAACAACACTTGTCATTTCCCTCGTTCTTTTCTATTTAGTCTACTTTCCTCATCATAAAGATCCAATTTATCTCTGTTGACACAGACATTTTCGAAGGCGAGTTATCTCCTCTCCGAGGACTGTATTTTAATAATTCACTCAGCAGCCATGAACTGCAAAGCTCCATTTCCAGCCGCAGGCGTCCTTCCCGCGCGGTGACACCGGAGCGGCCCCCGCCAAGGTGGAGGTTTTGAACTCGGTGGATGGCAAACCCGGCCAAGCGGGCTCAGGCATCTGCTGTGCGAGTTGATTTGAGCGGCGTGTGAATCCACAGTCTGGGATACCCACAGCCCAACTTCCAGGCTTCCTCCTCGCCGGCAGCTGACTTGCTCCAGATTTTGTTGGAGGGAGGGAAAAACCTGCTCTTGTTTCGGTACATCTGCTCGATGCCATCCTGTGCTCCTTTTCCCATGGAAGCCAGCCTGGCTGCACGCTCCGGCTCTGGGAAAGAGGATGCATCCCTCCAGGAGCCGCAGGACAAGGGGGTCTCCTGCAGCACCCCCAGGGTGAACCCCTTTTCCCAGTCCTGTGGCATTTGGACATCTCTTGTGGCTGCAAGGGTTTACACCAAGAGGCAAGATGGGACGGCTCTGGTGGGACAAGCAAGAGCACGGCAGAGGACACAGGCAGCAGGAGGTGAAGGGAGCAGATGGAGGGCCAGCCTGAAGCAGGCTCAGATCTTCTTAGATCCCACCTGGAGCACTGTGTCNGGGTTGGTCTTCAAGGTCCCTTCCCACCCAAACCATTCTGTGATTCTATGATCTCCATTTGAACCTTCTGGTACCATCCCATTAACACAAATGCCCACCAGAAGTGGAAAGCAAGTAACCCCTAGGAGTCTGCTCTGAACTCAAGATCTTTTATAGAGAGGGATGCTGGGACCTGCCACTCTTCAATAGTTGCTTCCACAACAGCCCTCTGCTTGGGGGGTTTGCGATGTGGGGTGTGAGATCCCGAGGTTAATGGGGGGAGAAACAAGGGGACCTGCTGGCCAAGCTCCCAGCGTGATGGCAGCTCACTCCTTGCAAGTGAAGCGGTCAGACAAGCACAGGGGCTTCATGCTGTCGAGTGCGGGCCCTGTGAAAGACCCCAACTCCCCCCCCAAACACCACATTCCATATTACTCCTCTGAAAGCAGAGGATGCTCCAGGAAAGGGGCAAAGGAGGAGGACCCAGCTCCTCATCGCAGCCTGCTCCGAACCCTCGGCCTTTGTTGGGCTTCTCCCAAGACCACATTAGCGATTTTGGTCACAGCCTCCAGGACCCCACGGATGCTCTCCAGCAGGCAGCCTCCAGCCCTCTGGAGGCGAGGGCAGCAGGGTCCTGGTCCACGGGGCACCGACACTCGGCCCCGAGCGAACTGCAGAGCCGCATCCTTCTCCCGCGGAGCAGGGATGCCGTCACCTCCCTGCCAGACCCTGCCCCAGGGTTCGGTGAATGCTGACAGCTCCCCGTGACACCCGACCAGGGTTAAGCAACCGAAACGCGGCCAGCAATTAGCAGTCAATCAGCGGCCAAGAAAAAGCAGCTGAAGAGAGAGGCTGGTTGCAAGCGCTGCTGAAGCTCTCGGAGCACAGGATGCTCTCATCCTCCTCCTCCTCCTCCAGCCCTGGCTGGCTGCTTTTCCAGCAAGCCAACAGAGCCCTCCTGCGTGCCCTCAGGGACGTCCTCGCCGCATGCCTTCCTCCACCGCCACACATTAGAGCTGAGCTGGGAAGCGGCTTCTCCTCTGGGACCAGCAGGATTTTGTTTTCTACCCTATCAAAGCCTGGTCATTGCCCCCCCCCGTGGCCATCAACTGCTCTTCCAGTGGCCCCGAGGGCCGGCCGAGCCCCCGCAGAGAGCTGGGACGGGGGATGAGGGAGCGGGGGAACCCCTCTGATGGCAGCGGCGGCTCCTGCCTGCAGCTTTGGCAGCCGCACAAACGCAGGCCACCGCTGGCGGCTCCGCTCGGTCGTGTTTGCACATTCACACCAGTCTGGTGGCCAATTAAGCTCAGCAAAAGGCAGCGCAGCATTGTGAGGGAAATCCCGGCGCCAGGCACAGCAATCGCCTCCTTCCGAGGCCATCGGCAATCCCATGGCCGAGAGGACCAGTTGCCACCCCGACCCACAAGTCATCGGCCAAAGTCCAACGCTGCAGTGCATCCCTGAGAGCTAAAACCCCAGCCTGGGCACACAAGCCTGCCAAAACTTTAGGAAGAAGTTCTTTCTACCGAGGGGGGTGAGACACTGGCCCAGGTTGTCCAGAAGGGGAGGTGGAAGCCCTATTCCTGGAGACATCCAAGGCCAGGCCGGATGAGGCTCTGAGCGACCTGATGGAGTTGAAGATGTCCCTGCTCCCTGGGGGGGGTTGGACTGGATGGGCTTTAGAGGGCCCTTCCCACCCAACGGTTCTAAAATCAGGCAAGTCCTTGGGGGAGGCAGGACAGAGACAAGGGAGGGGGGAGAAAAAAGCTCCATTCTGGGCCACCACAAGTCACCCAAGCAGCGCTGACAGCCATTCCTAGTGACAGAGCTTTCCTGGGACCTTCCAAAAGGGGACTGACTCCCTTGGGAAGGAGCAGGAAACTCCCCTGGGTCCTCCCGTCTCAGTCCTCCCTCCGGTACCGTGACCCCTCTCCCAGGGCCCTCCTCCAGTTTGACAGCAAACAGCCGATAACTACTTTTTTTTTTTTTTGAAGCGTGTTTTTTAGCTCCTACCCTAAGGCCAATCTCCGACACGACTGTTGCCAAGGGAACGAGCTCTTTGCTTTGACAGTTCTGTTTTAAGGATCTCCCGCCTGCCCAGCGAGGTGTCTCAGAAACGGTTGCTTCGGGTGCCCTGGTGCATCGCTTGTTGCTTCACAGGCATCTGAACGCTTGCAGCCGAGCTCTGCCCAGGCCGGCACGAGAAATTGTCACTCCAATTGCCCGAGGATTAAACACACAAGGTTGTATGAGAGTATTTATAACAGAAATAAGAAACGGGGAGCACTGGCGGCTCTGCGGCCCTCCTCGGGGACGGCACGCTTGCCAACGCACGCCACACACCAACGCCTCCTCCTGACTTCCCAGAAAGACAGGAGGGAAGATACATTTCAAAAACATTAAAATATCGGTTCAGGGCGCGGCAGCAGATGCTCTGTCATGCCCAGTACAGCAGGGAGTCCCCATATCCCAGCGGATGATGCTCAGGGAGAAGGGAGAGCACTCAAGCTTTGGCCCACCAGGTCACCTAGGTCAACCAGATCCGGGCAGGGTTAGATGAGCCATCAGGAAGAAGTTCTTTCCACCGAGGGGGGTGAGACACTGGCCCAGGTTGCCCAGAGAGGGGGGGGAGGCCCCATCCCTGGAGACATCCAAGGCCAGGCTGGATGAGGCTCTGAGCGACCTGATGGAGTTGAAGATGTCCCTGCTCCCTGCGGGGGGTGGGACTGGATGGGCTTTAGAGGGACCTTCCCACCCAACAGACTCCATGATTCCATGATCTCTGTTGTTGCACAGCCTGTCCACTTTGCAGATGGAGTCCTCAGCATCCCAGGGAGACAGAAAAAGCCAGAAACTAAAGCCAGTGAGATGTGGAGAGGCAAAACAGAGCTCCCCAGGAAAGCGCCACGACGCTGACCTGCTACTGCCATTCATCTGCTTGGGGTGAAGGTGCTTAAGGCCAGGCCGAGAGCAGAGCCCCACGGCAGCATCGCCACCATGCTGCACCACCACGCTCATCTCCCCACGGCTTCACCCCACCCGGGACCGTGAGCGGAACACGGGCCTGACAGCAAGGAACGGAGCACATGGAGTTGCTGCCCTGGGCACAGCACCAGCACGGACACCATCATAGAACCCAAGGACGTGTTGGGTGGGAAGGGCCCTCTAAAGCCCATCCAGTCCCACCCCCCGCAGGGAGCAGGGACATCTTCAACTCCATCAGGTTGCTCAGAGCCTCATCCAGCCTGGCCTTGGATGTCTCCAGGGATGGGGCCTCCACCCCCTCTCTCGGCAACCTGGGCCAGTGTCTCACCCCCCTCGGTGGAAAGAACTTCTTCCTGCCCTGCTCTAGAATCATCATAGGATGCGTTGGGTGGCAAGGGACCTCTAAAGCCCATCTAGTCCAACTCTCATGCAGCAAGTAGGGACATCTTCAACTAGATCAGGTCGCTCAGAGCCTCATCAAGCCCAGCCTTGAAAGCCAGGCTAGTTTAAAGCCATCGCCCCTCATCCTATCGCTCCATGCCCTTGCAAACAGCCCCTCCCCAGCTTTCTTGTAGGCCTTCTTGAGGGACTGGAAGGGGCTCCAAGGTCTCCCCGGAGCCTTCTCTTCTCCAGGCTGAACCCCGCCAACTCTCTCAGCCTGAACACACCACCTCACCTCTGGAAAATGGGTCCCCAGGGTGCGTGAGGCAAGAGGGTCTGTGTCCCAGCATGGTCAGCCCTGCGCTTGTCTCCAGACTGAGGAATTGAACCCCATTCCCGTGTGGCACCTGCGCAGCGGGTGGCCCATCACGGAAGGCGGGCTGCTTGCTCTCTGCACCGCTGGCCGCTCCGACCACAAGTGTCAGAACTTGCTTTCCCCGGGAAACCACGGCCTGAAAGCAGCAGCGAAAGCAGTGGTCTGGAAAAGCTGATGTGCCACACGGGGCTTGCCAGGAAATCCACTGTCTGAAGCCTTGTAAGCTGAGGAGGAACATCTGTAGATGGAGCACTGCCTGGAGCATCCCCTGAGGAAGGGGCAGGTCCCCGTGGCAAGAAGGGGAAGCTCGCAGCTCTGCTGCTCCGCAGACTCTGGAGGCACCTGGAAAGATGCCGCCGTTTGGCTCCATGGCAAGCACTGCTGCCCTCGAGCACGTCCCTGGGACACCAGGAAGCCTCCACAAGCGGGGGGAGCCTCCACAAGCGGGGGGAGCCTCCACAAGCTGTGGTGTCTGACACCTGTCTTTGCGCACACCGGCCCCCGTGCCCTCAGCCCGCATTACAGCGGAGGCAGAGCGTGACGCCGGGCGGGTGACCGGAATGGTTAAGCACGTTCTCGCCCAGCCCTCATCTCTGCTTCTCCGCCTCCCTCTGCTGCTACTGACTGCTCGTTTTTGGGTAGCCTCGTCTGAATTAGTGCTTCTGATGTCAGGGCTGCCCAAACACAACACACGGCATTACTGCGTCTGACTCCTGGCTCCTCTCCTTCCCCCCATCCCCAGACAGCACAGCCCTCCCTCTGCCACGGCGACCACATAGCCCAGGGCTGGCTGCGACAAGCCCTGGGTGACATCAGGAGCTCTTTCGGAGCGGGATGGAGAGCCCCGTCCCCTGCCTGCCCTCACCGAGGCACCACGAAGATCACTGACGCCTCTCCATCACTGCGTGACAAAGGCTCTGCTGCTGCATCGCTTCACGGCTGTGGGTGCCTGGCCAAGAGCAGAGGGGAGAGAACTGGACCAGATGGTTCAAGCTGAGCTGACCCAGTAACTGGGAGGAGGAGGATCAGATACATCTGACTACGTGGGTGTTACAGCCCTGGCATCACCATCAAGGTCCCACGGAGTCACCAAAGAGCCAAGCTACAAGGAGGCAATTCAATCTGTGCAGACGCAGCATCAGATGAGCTGCGCGGCCAAACCATTGCCTGGGCTGCAAAAAGGAGCCTGGAGAGCAGTTCAGATGGACACAAGGCAGGAACCAGGGCCAAATGCCAGCACAGGGAAAAGAGCAATTCCCAGCAAGCGGACGATGCTCTGCAGCGGCTCGAACGCAGCAGCAAACCATGGGACCCAGAAGCAGCCGATCAGCATTCAAGCGGAGCCCACCAGGCTCCAAGACCACCACGCTGGCACTACCACCAGCGAAGGCACCTTGGAGACGTGTTCACATCCTGCACCGCATCCTCCCTCACGATGCTCCTCTCCTGCAAGGACCTGAACGGTCACACAACACCCTGGATTGGGGTAAAACTAGGTTAAAACCAACCGAGCGAAAACAAACAAAAATGTTAGTTTTAATGCAGATTCCTCCATCTGGCTAAGCGCCTGGCCGTGCCAGCACCAGGGTGACTACCCAGATGTAGACGCCTCCAGTTACTCCAGCAATTCCAACACCCCTGGCGAGGCGAGAATGCCAGGCAGAGGGAGAAGAGGCAGCGTCTAGCACGCCGGAGACCTCCTAAGCAGGGAATCCTGGGTGAGTTGGGTGCTTCCTTCCATCTTCTTCCAGAGAAAGAAAGGTACCCAGCACTTGGGAGCCGCTCAACTCGTGCTTCAGCAGCAACACCCTGCTCTGGTGGGGATTTCTCCTCTGGTCAGCAGAACAAGTCGCCACAGCAAACACCCCAGCATCGCAGACCATGCCAAAACCTGAGGTGTTAGTCAGGCGGTAGGGCGAGAGAGGGGATGCTGCCCCTCTGCTCCGCTCCAGGGAGACCCCACCTGCAAGACTGCGAGCAGCTCTGGAATCCTCAGCACAAGGAGGACACGGAGCTGTTGGAGCGAGGCCAGAGGAGGCCACAAAGATTATCCGAGGGCTGGAGCCCCTCTGCTGTGGGGACAGGCTGAGAGAGCTGGGGGGGTTCAGCCTGGAGAAGAGAAGGCTCCGGGGAGATTTTGGACCCCCTTCCAGTCCCTCCAGGGGCTCCAGGAAAGCTGGGGAGGGACTCTAGAGCAGGAAGTGTAACGATAGGATGAGGGGGATCGGTTTCAAACTGAAGGAGGGGAGATTTAGATGGGATATTAGGAAGAAATTCTTGGCTGTGAGGGAGGTGAGCCCCTGGCGCAGGTTGCCCAGAGAAGCTGTGGCTGCCCCAATCCCTGGAGGGGTTCAAGGCCAGGTTGGACGGGGCTTGGAGCAACCTGGGCTGCTGGGGGGTGTCCCTGCCCAGGGCAGGGGGGGGTAGAACAAGATGATCTTTAAGGTCCCTTCCCACCCGAACAATCCTCTGATTCTATGACAGAGGCAAAATTCCTGTCCCACGGCAGCGGTGCCAGCACGTCCCCTCACCGTCTGGGTATGTGGCAGGGCAGCTCTCTGGCGCTTGATCCCCTACATTGTCTTAAAATCCAGCATTGCCTGTTGAGCCTAACGCGTTGTGCCAGACAGCTGAGCAGTGGCTTTTGCGCTCCCCAGCCGGCTCCCTCCGCCTGGCTGCTCGCAGAGGGATGCTCTCCACCGCCTGACGCGCCGATGCCGGCTGCATCACCGCTGTGAAAACAGCTCGCTTCCCCCGGGCGACTGATCCGAGCCATCCGAAATCAGGCCATCCAGGTAGCGAGCCATGCAGATAGGTCGCACTCCCCGCTTCTCATGCCCGCACGCCACCGCCTCATCGGGGATGTCATTGCTTCCTCTACTCTGGTGCCAAGGGCTCGTGCTGGCATGGAAAGAGACTCGTACCATATGGTGAGCCCTAACGACATGCGAGAACAGGGCATTTGCACACATTATTTGGGTAAAAGCGCTGCAATCAAAGGATTACCTGAGCTTCAGACAACAATTTGGTTTCCACCATCCCATTTCTGCGCACCAGGGCTCCCTCCCCGGTGTCTCCCTGCTGAGGGACCGGGGCTGATGCCACAGGCTGGAGGTCGCACGCGGCCTCCCGCAACCTGACTCAGGACCAGCGCTGGCACCTCCCCAGAGCTGCGGGAGCAGGACTACAGGAACCGCAGCCATCGTCTGCTCTAGGGCTAATCTGAGAGGGTAAAAAAGCCCCACAGGAGTCCAAACCTCCCTCCCAGCCCTACGCTCCTACCGCTCGGCATCACTCCCACACAGGCAGGGCAGAGTGGATGACTTCTTATGGAAAGGACACCAGCTGGAAGCACAAGGCGTTTCCTCAGGAGAGAGAAAGCTGCTCCTGCGTGGTCTTGCCAAGACGACACCTCCATCAGCTTCAGAAAGATGAAGCCACCTTCCAGTAAGAGCATAGTCTCCTGAACCTGCCTCTCTGCAAACGCTGGGCAGGGAACTCATCTCTCCTGGCTTCAGACATCTCAAGATGGTCTTCCAGGTTCTCCTCAGCCAACGTGGCAACATGGGCACAAGCCACTTAACCAGTTTTGGCAGCTCCAGGAGGAGACAGAGCACTCCTGGCCCCTCTGCTGTGGCACGAGGTAGGTGAGACACTGGCCCAGGTTGCCCAGAGAGGGGGTGGAGGCCCCATCCCTGGAGACATCCAAGGCCAGGCTTGATGCAACCTGATCTGGTTGAAGATGCCCCTGCTCCCTGCAGGGGGGCTGGACTAGATGGGCTTTAGAGGTCCTCCCAACCCAACCCATCCTATGGTTCTATGATCTATACCCACTGAGGCTGACCCAGCTCCAAGATCCTCAACGTCGAGGCTTCTCCCAGTGGGAGAAGCACAAGCAATGAGTGGAGCAGCTCTGGTGCAGCGGGAGATAACTGGATGGGAGACCCAAGCTCAGCTCCCTGCTGTGCCACCGCCCAGCCTCCTCCCTTGCTGCCGCAGGACGGGGGCGCTCCTTGTGCTGCGCATCGAGGGATGCTCCGAGTCTGCAGCAGGATGAGGTTGCTACGGAGCACAGGGGAAAAACAGCCCCAAGAAGTGTGGTTTTGGCATGTTGCGGCTTCCCATGGGATAACACTAGGGCACTGTTTAAACAAAAGGGTTACACAACTCGAGAGTGGAATAACTCCATGGGAGAAATAATCCTCGCAGCAAGGACGACCACGCATCCAGCCCAAACACTCAGAAATTCGCCGACAGCAGCACAACACCAGCCAAGTGCACAAACACGGCCTCGGCGTGAAAGCACCAGCGCTTCCAGCACCCAGGCGGCTTCAAAGGGTTCTGTCGGGCCCCGCCACGGTTGTAGCTTTGCAATCCAGAGGGGTGGAAGAACGTTTCTTCATGGAAAGACGGTGGCTACTCCATCTGTGCCCCGAGAAGGGTGCTGCAAGGGGTCTTCCAAGCCAGAGAGCCACGGTGGCAGTGTGAGGGAAAGGCACTGGCTGCGAAGCCAGTGGCTTCTTTTCAAACATTTTCCAGCCAGCCAACTCCACTGCTCCCGAAGGCTTTTTGGGGGTCTGTTTGGACAACGGAGAATCTGGCAGCTCATGGCCAGGGCTGGGCCACAGCAGCAGGCCA
>VXBO01012441.1:57445-69082 GCA_013400135.1 Rhinoptilus africanus
GTCGGTGAAGAGGTTTTGGAGCACATCAATGCACTGCCCAAGTCAAGAGCAGCCACCCAACGGTGCTGGAGGAACACAGAAGTGGTCAGCTGCGAACGGATGTGTGCTTTAATGCCTAAACCCATCTTGGAGGGATGCAGGAACATGATGTCAGTGAGTGACAGGAGTCCTGGACTGATTTCCTGGACTAATTCACCATCCCTGGAGCTGTTTGTGAAAAGGCTGGATGTGGTCCTGAGGGACATGTGTTAGAAGTGGTTTTTGTCAGGGGGGATTAATGGTTGGACTCGATGATCTCAAAGGTCCCTTCCAACCTCCCGATTCTATGATTCTATGACTTAGGAACCAGAATTTGTGTCCAAACAGCCAGGTTGGATGGGGCTTGGAGCAACCTGGTCTAGAGGGATGTGTCCCTTCCCAGGGCAAGGGGGTTGGAATGAGATGATCTTTAAGGTCCCTTCCAACCCAAACCATTCCATGATTCTAAGTTGTTACGAACAACAACGTAGGTTAATTTTCTTAGGTGCTTGAATGAATACAGCATATTGGGGAAGAGTTTTATTGGGCTCTTGGAGAAGGAAGTCAAAGCTCAGGAGCATTTCCAAGCTCTCTGAAGGTGTGAGCGAGCTGGTGGGCCAGGCTGATGTCCAGCTTGCGCCCTTGTACATGGGGCTTTGCGTGTTTTGAGTGGGTTCCTGCATCAGTGACCTACAAGAAAACGAACTTTTCAAGGGGTAAGGGGTCAGGCCCGTAGATTAATAACCATTTACAGGAGTATCGAGCCCATTTTCACAGTGGCAGCGGGTGCCGGTGGCAGTGTACAGAGGTCCGTGCTGGTATTCACTCCGATCCGTGCATTCATAGAGGATGCGGAGAGGACATTCAGGATGCTCGCTGAATGGCGAGCTGGCAAATTTGTAGGGGAAAAAAAAAAAAAGATTCGGGAGAGCCAAATCTAGGGCTGAATGCAAGAAGCTGAAGAGGGTCCCATGATGCTCGTGCATGAAATGGCAGCTTTACATTCAATTCAAATACAGGCAAAGGCAAATTCAGAGGAAAGAGCGGGGTGTACGGGGTGGGGATCGCATTTGTTGCAGCTGGCAGCAGAGCTGGCTGGAGGAGGTGGAAAAATCCTGGCAAGGAGGCCAGAGCTTGGCTTCTCTGTAAAGGACGGCTTATGGGGTGGCACCCAGCTCGGGATGGGGTGAATTGAAGGGAGCGTGGCCGACATCTGTGGTAGGAGATGGGGGAATAGATGTTTCGCCATTTCCCACTGCGTGAGAAGCAGGGGCACGGGTGGCTGCCACCCATTCACATCCCCTCCTGAACCCACCTTCACATAAAGCAGTTTGTTCAAAATGGGATTAGACCAGCTCACGGTAAAAATCATGGGTCAGAAAGTTGAGTCCGGGATGGAAACGTCTACATTTCCCGGGATGAGTGAGTCAGAACAGCCTGGTGTGTCCTGTCANGTTGTCCATGGTTGAAGGACCGGGATGAATTCAGTTACGCGAAATCAGTGACATGAATTCGGGCACAGATGGGACGTAGTAGCTGGCGGACCAGGGGGTACATGGAAAGGTTGCTCAGTATGTCCGCGTGGAAGGCCCCTCTGCTCGCTGCTTCCATCACAGGTGGTCCCTGAAGCTCTGTCTCATCGGGATTCGTGATGACACTGGTTGCTCTGCTTGGTTTTCCATGTTTCGCAGCTTCTCTTGGCTCTGGCTCCTGAAGGGGATGGTGGGGTTTCCTACATGAGTAGAAGCGTGAGGGCAGGAACCGTCTCTGCCGTGACTGGGCTCACGCCTGTAGGCCAGTGACAAAGGGGCAGATAAAAGGAATATGACACGTTTTTTCCTGAATGGCTGGGTCCGTGACACAAGATAAACGTCAAGCCACTGAACAGACAAATCTGTAGCTCAGTTTTGCTTTCCTGTGAAATGAGATGGTTTTTTTACGTGCCAGCTCTGCTTCTTGTGACATCTGCATGGTTAAAGCAGCCATGTCCCCAGCAGTGTGGTCCCACAGGGACCTGGCCAGAAAATAAAGCAACAGAGAGCTCTGAAACCCTCAGAAGGACACGGAGCTGTTGGAGCGGGGCCAGAGGAGGCCCCGGAGATATTGGGGGGGCTGGAGCCCCTCTGCTGTGGGGACAGGCTGAGAGAGCTGGGGGGGGTCAGCCTGGAGAAGAGAAGGCTCCGGGGAGACCTTGGAGCCCCTTCCCGTCCCTCCAGGGGCTCCAGGAAAGCTGGGGAGGGGCTGTTTGCAAGGACATGGAGCGATCGGACGAGGGGCAATGGTTTAAACTAGAGCCGGGCAGGGTTAGATGAGCCATCAGGAAGAAGTTCTTTCCACCGAGGGGGGTGAGACACTGGCCCAGGTTGCCCAGAGAGGGGGGGGAGGCCCCATCCCTGGAGACATCCAAGGCCAGGCTGGATGAGGCTCTGAGCGACCTGATGGAGTTGAAGATGTCCCTGCTCCCTGCGGGGGGTGGGACTGGATGGGCTTTAGAGGGCCCTTCAACCCAACACATTCTGTGGTTTTATGATTCTATCTGGGGACAAATGTTCTCCACTTTTATGGGTCTAAATGACCGGCTGCCCCGGTCCTGGTGGTGCTGGTGGCCAGGCTGCTGTCTCAGCCGTGCTGTAGTCGTGGAGCATCGGCCCTGTGCCTGTTGACCCCCAGTGTCCTTCTGCCCAAGTCGTTGGCTGGAGCTCTGGAAACAGGAGGTTGTAGCAGGTTACGGCTTGCGGGCACGGTTAATGCCTGCCGCTTCTGCTCTGCGGAAAAGAAGTTCTGCTCCAGAAACCTGGGCAGTACCTCTTGGCCAGATTACAAACTTAGCTGTTGAAAATATATAAATGTCTTAATGCTGTGTGTTAAAGCTTCTGTAGGCCATTTGAGTCCTTTTGCTGCACAGTCTGATTACAGAGTTAGCCTCTGTCACCCGGCCTAGGAGAAAGTCATGCAGTGGATTAAAATTCAGGTATATTCTACATTGCCAAGATCCTTTGGAGATGGGGGAGTGGATTGGCAGGTCCTAAATGAAGACATGAATGCAACAGGCATATTGGAACCCTGGGCAAGGCGGACAATCCCTGCGGCACGATAAGCCAGGTGATGTTCTTTGGCAGAGGGCTGTAAACCGAAGGAAGCGGGCAGGATAACCCTCCCAGCAAAACCAGAGAAACCTTGTGGGAAGAAAGGCCCGACCTAGATAGGACGATGGCGGTACCGTGGCCCTGTGTGGGCTACACGTCACTGAGCTACCGGCTCATGTGGCACGCCGAAAGAACCTGAAAAAACAGCTAAAGAAGAAGAGAGTAGATTTTCCTCAAATATATCAGCAACAAGAAGCGTGCCAAGGAGTTGACGGAGCCAGGCCATGATCGGAGTACAAAAGGAGCAATTAGAAAAGACGAGCCCGTTGCAGGGAAGCTGAAGCAATTATTTGCGTTATTGTTGATTGTAGAAGAAAACACGGAGGCTCCCATGCTGTAATTAACCTTCGTGGGGACTCATCAGAGGGTACGTTCAAAACTGAAAAGCTCGAAGTGGAGATTATGCATCCAATTGATGAAATGGACAGGGATAAAATATCCAGGCTGGTTGTCTTGCTTGGGAGTTCTTAAGAAAGCCAAGAATGAGACTGCTGGATTAGAAATGGTGGCGTGTCAGTGCTTTCTCATACCGTCTTTGCATCTAAAGCCTGAAGTATGGAAAATTTGAAAAAAATCTCTGAAAAAGAGGTCCAAAAAAGATCTGGTTGGCTTTTATTTACCCCGTAATACCCCAAATACCACAGGATGGTATCTGTGGGCAAATGGATGTACATGATTCACAGAAAAAAAGGCAGTGGAGTTCTCTGATGTGTCAGACAAGGCTAATTTATTGAATAGACTGTACTGGGATTCCCGAAATGCTTTCGACAATATCCTTTACTGAAGGCCATAAGGAAAATAAGCAGCCAGAGGATAAGAAGAAAAGTGCTGGAAAGGATAAATAATTGGTTGAAAGGCCAGAAATAAGGTGGGAGTAAAAAGTCGTCCCTTCTGAGTGCTGGAGACCTGCAGAGGCTGTGGGTTCAAGGAGAGACGGGACAAGTGTGAGCTTGAGGTGTGAGCTGGTGGCCAAAGGATGTTTACATGAGGAAACCCTGAATAAGAGCAGATGTTTTGGAGCTCTAGTATCCAGGAACACATCAGTAACTCTTGCTGGTGGTCCCAGTTTTACTCTCCTATCACGAACGCAGGCTTTATGTAGCAGATGCCCAGCTGTCCTGAAATTGGTGGGATTAGGATGGTGCTCTCTCCCTTCGCTTTGGGTTGATCTCATCCTTGGACATCAGGAATTGCTCTCCAAGAGCGATACGTGCCAAGCTGTTTGCAGAGAAGACATTTCTTGGAATAGAAACTCTCTCCCTTCTCTTCTCTCTCCTCTCTCTCATCCCTCCTCTCGCCTCTTTTCAGCTCAAATTTTCACAAAATTCCGCTCTGGCCACAGATAACGCGTGTGAAATTCAAACGCAAAGAATCTTTTTGGAGAAATATAGGCTGTGAAATCAGGCTTATAAATGAGCGCAAACTACACCCTTAACTGTGGAGTCCTTAGCCTGGCTTAGGAGGCTGCTAATCCCCATCTGCCATAGGGGTAAATGGCCTGCGGAGGCTTGGACTGTTCCCATTCCAGCTGGGTTTTGTGCTTCCATGTGTGGTAGCACTGAAATAATTTGCTTCTCCTGTAATTAATTACTCTTGCGTCTACCCAACATGCCTTCTCTGCTCCTTCAGATGAAAAATCCTCCTTGTTCTTGACCACCCCAGGTCTTTCTGGAAACTTCTGGGCTCACCTGGAACCAAGGGCGGTCAACTTTAGCCTGGGCAACAAGGTGCTTTTCTCTGCCCCCCTGTGCTTGTGAGAGCCTGAGCTCAGAAAGCCGGAGACCTGCAGGGCAGGGGGCTGCATTAGGAACTTGCTCCGTTTTCAAGTGGTTTCACTGTTTTCCACACCTGTGCCCAACTTCTCCAGGAAGTCTCTGCCCCAGGAGGGAGCCGCAGCGGGTTGCGCCAACCATTCCTCTGTTTAACTCCCTCCAGACTCTGCTGCGTGACGCTGACTTTGGGACTGGCCCGTATGGCTCAGGAAAGAGCCCTTGGAGCCGTCTGAGACCATCAGATCTGCGTGGGGCAGCAGCCCAAAAGCCAACAACGTCTTGGGCATCCTTGCGGAGACACCAGGCATCGCTCTGCAGCTCTCTTGCGCCTTGTGTAGCTCTGGCCTCTGCAGCCCGAGTTAGAGAGAGGGGCAGAGAAGCAGCTAAAATGAGCAAGGGGATGAAACCAACCACATCCTGGGGTGCATCAAAAGGAGCGTGGGCAGCAGGTCCAGAGGGGGGATCCTGCCCCTCNGTGATCTCAAGTTGGAGAGAGGTGCAGAGAAGCAGCTGAAATGAGGAAGGGGATGAAACAACTGCCTTACAAGACTGGAAAGACAAAGGCTGGGGTTCGCAGAGGAGAAGGTGGTAAGAAGGGGAATGTGGCGGAGGTTCGTAACATCGTGGAGGTGGTGAGTGAGATGAGGGCAGAGCTGTCGTTCACCAAATCCCACAGTACTGGAACTACGTGCACTTGTTGGGTCTAGAAGGAGAGTGGTTTAAAGCAGATAAAAGGAAGTTCATCTTTACACCAGGAAGAGAAAGTGAGGAACTTGCTGCTGGAGGAGGCAGGGGAAGGACGGTAACAACAGGATCAAAAAGGGATTGGGAAACTTCAGAGGTGCACCAGCGGAGACTGAAGGCAGCAGACAGGGGGGAAATCTCCTCTACCATCCCTGGTACTGCTGGGGAAGAGCAAGGAGGGTGCCTGTGGAGCAGCCAGGTGTGTGGGCGCCCAGTTTTGTATCGTCAGCAAACTTGCTGAGGGTGCACTCTATCCTTTCATCCACGTCACTGCTGAATATATTCAACAGGACTGGAATATCTGTAGTCTAGAAAAAAGATGACTGAGGGGGGACCTTCCCAACGGTTACAAATACTGACGGGGGGGGTCAGGAGGATGGGGCCAGGCTCTGCTCAGTGGTGCCCAGGGACAGGACAAGGGGGAACGGGCACAAACGTGACCATGGGAAGTTCCACCTCAACACGAGGAGGAACTTCTTTCCCTGGAGGGTGGCAGAGCCCTGGCCCAGGCTGCCCAGGGATGGGGGGGAGACTCCGTCTCTGGAGACATCCCAAACCCGCCTGGAGGCGTTCCTGTGCCCCCTGCTCTGGGGGACCCTGCTCTGGGGGGGGTGGCACTGGGTGATCTCCAGAGGTCCCTGCCATCCCTGTGATTCTATGATATTGGACAGGACTAGAATGTATTGGACAGGACTGGAATCAGCCTTCAGAGCTCGCTGCTGCCGGGTGCAGGGTTTGGGAGAGGAGCGGACTCTCTCTTGGCCCGTTCTCTGACTCTGCCGGCTGTAAGAGCGTTTATTCCATATTGCGGTCCCCGCGGTCGACGTGGCCTGCGGCAGCAGGTTTAGGCCATCGTTAATGTTGCTGTTGTGGCTGACTGCGCTACGTGGAACTTGCATGTTGAATGGTGTCTCATGTCTGCGTCGAACTGCAAATCCGGCATTGTATAAAGCAAGGGAGAGAGCGCGTGTGCCTGTGGATGTCTGCGCCTGCCTGTCGACAGAATCCCGAGGTGGAAATGGGATGCAGAAACCCGTCGTGATAACGTGCCCTCCGTGTGGGAGGAAGGAAGAGGGAGCGTGTTTGATTGCCTCCGTAGGACGGCTGCCTGGGCAGCCTTTTGTTTCGGGAGTTATGCAAGGAGGTTTTGAGTGCTGCGTTAAGTGCTTGGCTGCCTGGTTTGTCCTGACAGAAGTGCTGGTGCATTCTCTCCAGCTCTCGGGAGATGCCTGGGAAGCGGGGATGCAGTGCCGAGCTGGGGCGCGTAGGGCTGCTGTTGACTCTGATGACGGTGCAAAGAGAGGGTTTCCCGTTTGTGTGTTAATCCTTGCTGTGCAAGCGTGCTAGCCCAGCACCGGGAGCTCTGGGGGATGGATCCTTCGGCTCGGGATCAGACCTCGGGAGGTCATCCGCTCCGTGGCTACAGCCATGCCTGTATTTTCATCAAAAACTGTGCTTTTACTCAATACCCATCTCCAGAGCTCCTGAGCCTTCGGGTGAGTGCCTCTCCTCCCTGAAGGATGCCTGGGAACTGCTTTTCTTTCCGAACTGTCATCCCTCCACTGTCCGAAATCTGGCCCTTGCTGCTGAGCACATCAAGGACAAAGGCAGAGTTATGAATCCACTCTCGCACAGAGATAAGACTCAGTATAATTAGAAACTTTTTATGTGGAGAAATGAATCAAAGCTTCTTCTACTCCTGGGACATTTTAACTCTTCACAGCTTCTATTATTAGTTGTAGAACCTTTATTTTTCTCTGTTTCGGGCTAGGAAAACCTGCAATAAGAAAGAAGTCCACACAGAACCAACCCTGCTGAGCTGCTTGGCCCCGTGGACAAGTGAGTGACGATGGAGCACGGCACACATCTCTGGGCTGTCACATGGAGCACTGGAAAGCAACCGTAGGACTGCAAAGCAAATGTGTCATTTGGCCTTGTGGGTGGCCAGGGCTTTCAGGGCTTCTGCAGTCAGGGACCAAACTGGGAGAGCTGGATTTTCTTAGTTTCCCAATAATCACACAACCGTAGGATGTGTTGGGTTGAAGGGCCCTCTAAAGCCCATCCAGTCCAACCCCCCGCAGGGAGCAGGGACATCTTCAACTCCATCAGGTCGCTCAGAGCCTCATCCAGCCTGGCCTTGGATGTCTCCAGGGATGGGGCCTCCACCCCCTCTCTGGGCAACCTGGGCCAGTGTCTCACCCCCCTCGGTGGAAAGAACTTCTTCCTGATGGCTCATCTAACCCTGCCCTGCTCTAGTTTAAACCATTGCCCCTCGTCCGATCGCTCTGTGCCCTTGCAAACAGCCCCTCCCCAGTTTTCTTGTAGGCAAGATATTAAGACAATGTTCCTGTTATCTTTATTGCAGAAGGCCAGGGGGTTTGCGTTGACTGGACATCGTGGAGCCTCGGGTCTTGTGTGGGCTTTGGGTGCTTTGAGCTGCATTTAAGAGTTGCCTGTTGGTCAGCAGCTGTTGCCCAGCTTGTTGTAGCTTGAGCTCTGGGAACGTGTGCTAAAGGGCTGGGGAGAGCATTGCTGTGGAGCAAACAGCTGCCCTTTATGTTAAGTGGAGCTGGAGGAGGCTACTGGGCAACTTCCAGACTTCAGCTGGGAACCAGGGAGAAGGCCGTGTTAGCAAAACACATGGAAATGGATCCAAGCATGCGCAAGCCCGAGGAGGAAGAAGTCACTACCACAAATGGTGGACTCTTCTTGGCAATGACTTCAGTGTGCTGGTGACTTGTCATAACCCTGCTCTGCTTGAGGAAGACCCGGCCTTTCTCCAGCGTGGAGCTACCGGCATCATATTGTGCTGGACCATTTTGATTGTCTTGCGTGAGGAGACAACAGATGAGAGCGATGGGTATTGCATGCCTTGGCTTTAGCAAGGTGTATCAACCTTGAGGGGGTCAGGACAAGAACTGATACCGTGGGAAATACCAGAAATAAGAGAACTTTGTCTTTGTCTGTGGCAAACAAACTGTACTTTTCAGGCTCTGATTTCCCGGACAACTTGGTTTTCTTCTGAGGACGCCCGCTCAGAGCATCATGCGGGGAGCGAAGGGGGTCTTGCTGGGCTGGACCCCAGCTGCAGGAGCAGTGTGAGCGCAGACGAAGCTTCGGGGCTGCTGGATGTCCAAGGAGGGAGCCGGGGGTGTTCAGCTGGAGAAAAGGGGGCTGAGGGGAGACCTTCTCGCTCTCTGCAACTCCCTGAAGCGAGGGTGTAGCCAGGGGGGGCCGGGCTCTACTCCCAAGGAACAGGCGATGGGACAAGAGGAAGCGGCCTCAAGTTGCACCAGGGGAGGTTTAGGATGGATATGAGGAAAAATTTCTACATGGAAAGGGTTATCAAGCACTGGAAGAGGCTGCCCAGGGAAGTGGTGGAGGCACCATCCCTGGAGGGATTTAAAAGATGGGTAGACACAGTGCTTCGAGATATGGTTCAGTGATGCTTTTGTCAGAGTTGGGTTGATGGTTGGACGTGATGATCTGAAAGGTATCTTCCAACCCGGGCAATTCTACGATTCCGTGATTCTAAGACTGCCTTTGTGAGAGGCACGTCTGGGAGCCAGGTTGAAAGGGGAGAATATATCTCCTATATCTCCTCATGTCATAGGGCACCGTGGGAATTCATAACCTCCCTGACATTTCCAAGACTTGCCTCTCTGGGTGAGGAGCGCAACAGATAGATGCAAGAGGAAGCAAAAAGCTTCCCTGCTCAGGGTTTGATGTGTAGTAAACAAGCCCTGAGGCTGTACATGGAATGATGAAGATACAAACTGCACGGAACAGTGCAGGAACGCAGCACAAAGCAGCGTAATGTGCAGTTGTCCAGAAAAGATGGGTTAATCTCTCCGGAAATAAAGATGTGGAGCACAGACAGCACTGTGTCAGCGTGAAACGGGTGAGTGCTGCAGGTGCTGAGCTCCACCAAGGAGCCAGTGCAGCAGAAGGAGAGGTGTTGGGGGGCAGAATGGAGGGAGACTACTCGAGCTGCCAAGTCCTGGTCCGGGAAGCAGGCTCGGGAACTGGGAATGAGCATGGTCCGTGAGATAAACCCACCCAGGACACTGCAATGGCTGAGCAAGTGGTCGGCAGGAGCGATTCCTCCAATCCGAGCTGCGAGCACCACGGGGTTTTGACTCTTGGAATTTTGGCAGAGGAATCTCTTGTGCCTGGGAATGCAGTAGGGGTGTTTTGTGTGTGATCTTGCCTTGGAAGAAGCCTGGAATGGATGTTCATCCCTTATATGCTGTATTCAAACCTAGAAAAACAAGGGAACAAACACTAATAGCAACATACAGGCCCAGTCTGGCCGCTGCGATGGAGGTTGTGCCCGTCCAGGGCTCCTCAGGACCACGTGAGACTACGCTGTGCCCCGGGGCTGACGGGAGAGCACTGGCCCTCCTTGGAAAAGGCAAATCGCCTTCCTTGTTCCTACATCTTGTCAGGTTGTATAATGATAGTTCAAGTTTACGCCAGGCCAACGCGTGAGTTGCTCTCCGTATCTGCTCTGCCCTCCCCTCTGCTGTTCTCCGTCTGCTCCAGGGACGAACACTGGGTGGTGTTGGACCACGAACAGACCAAATGAGTTTATTTGTTTGGTAAAGCCTGTTAGTACCCCTGTACTGATTGACATTAATTAGCTGTTAATCTTACCCAGTTCTCCTGTATCAACCCTCCCATGACTCAACGAGGAGGGTGAGACACTGGCCCAGGTTGCCCAGAGAGGGGGGGGAGGCCCCATCCCTGGAGACATCCAAGGCCAGGCTGGATGAGGCTCTGAGCGACCTGATGGAGTTGAAGATGTCCCTGCTCCCTGCGGGGGGTGGGACTGGATGGGCTTTAGAGGGCCCTTCCCACCCAACACATGATTCCGTGATTCTCTGACTCCAGGATACGGCCGTCGCACAGCCCCGCTGGTAACTCTGAGCGATGCCGAAGGTTCGGACCGGCAGCAGATGCCGACCATCCAGGCACAAGTTATTGTTTAGATCAGCTAAATTACCCAGTGACCCAGGCCTGCTTCCTGCCGCGCTGCCCAGCAGTCCTGCCTATTTACCACTTAGCTCCGAAATTGCAATAACGAGATTACTCGATATAAAGCAAATCTCCACCAGCTTCCCTGCTCTGGCTCTCCTCCTCCCGTTCTGCTCTCTCCCAGGAGGAGTCAGCAGTGGATTTGCTGCTGGAGATTGCGCTCACTCTGGCTTTGCCTATATCCTTCAAAGAGAATCACTGCGAGGAAGGAAGGGCTGTTAGTTTAATCAGACTGTTTATCCCTTCAAAGTGAGCAGTTCGCTCGGAATAAGTAGGGGAGCTCAGTGGGCTCAGCTAACAGCAGCTTATCCCACCAATTTGGGCTTCTGGAGACAGCTTCTCCCTTCTCCCGAGGGCGCAGGGGAGGTGGTGGTTGAGAGGAACGCTTGGTTCCTACGAAGCAGGGGTACAGCTGCTGTCGGTGCAAAAAATGCAGTTGGAGAAGAGTGGTGAGAGAATTTGGGAGCATCAGAGAATGGTAGGAGCTGGCAGGGACCTCTGGAGAACATTTCCTCCAACCTCCTGCCAGAGCAGGGTCCCCCAGAGCAGGGGGCACAGGAAGGCCTCCAGGCGGGTTTGGGATGTCTCCAGAGACGAGACTCCCCCCCATCCCTGGGCAGCCTGGGCCAGGGCTCTGCCACCCTCAAGGCAAAGAAGTTCCTCCTCGTGTTGAGGTGAAACTTCCCATGGTCACGTTTGTGCCCATTCCCCCTTGTCCTGTCCCCGGGCACCACTGGGAAGAGCCTGGCCCCATCCTCCTGACACCCCCCTTTCAATATTTATAAGCATTGATAAGATTCCCCAACAGTCATCAGGATTTTTAACTCTTACCTGCCCCCAGTTACTCAAGGCCCGTGAGGGAGGTTATTCTGTTCCATTAGAGCAGATGGAGAGAGTAGAACCCTAGAGTGTGTTGGGTT
>VXBO01012442.1:897-17473 GCA_013400135.1 Rhinoptilus africanus
GAGGAGGGTCACGAAGATGATCAGAGGGGTGGAGCACCTACAGTATGAGGACAGGCTGATAGAGGTGGGGTTGTTCAGCCTGGAGAAGAGAAGGATCTGAGAAGACCTCATAGCACCCTTCCAGTACCTTAAGGGGGCCTATAGAAAGCTGGGGAGGGACTGTTTACAAGGTATGTAGTGCCAGGACGAGGGGCTATGGTTTTAAACTAGAGCAGGGTAGGTTTAGATTAGAAATTAGGATGAAGTTCTTGACAATGAGGGTGATGAGGCACAGGAACAGGTTGCCCAGAGAGGTGGTGGGGGCCCCATCCTTGGAGACATTCAAGGCCAGGCTAAATGAGGGTCTGAGCAACCTGATCTAGTTAAGATGTCCCTGCTCACTGCAGGGGGGGTTGGACTAGATGACTTTTAAATATCCCTTCCAATCCAACACATTCCATCATTCTGTGAGTCCATGATCTACAGGTATCTCATGATTTTGCTCTTTGTTCAGGAATGACAAGAGTCATGTCTCACATCGGTTTCATCTTTCAGAGAATTTTGTGAGATTTCAAGTATTTTATTTCAACACTGATGTGAAAATGAGGTATTACAGTGAACATTTTCAGTTTTGTGTTACAGTTAGGCTTTGGTTTAATAAAAAAAAAAAAAAGAAAAAAGAAAAAGAAAAATGTTCGTGCAGAGTTCTAACATCCTGTTTCTAAATGTTGTGGAACATCACCAAAATCTGACAGATGCCTGCAGTTTCATTTGCAAAAGATTTTCAGCAAACTATCCCTTTTTAAGTTCTCTGGACCTATTCTTTTGAGCACTCAAGGAAGTATTACTTCCTCTGCAGGCAGAGCTAAGAAGCTTCTTCAGAAAACCCCAAGGATTAGTTTCTCTCTTGTTTCTAGTTTTAAGGCAGGAGGTCCTTTTTATCAAAAAGTAAGGGACAAACAGAGAAACTGTATCTTCTTCATGACCTGGTAAGGGCAAGTCACTGAAATGAAGACAAATATGCAGTTGGCCTAATTCATTTCCTGTGCTGTATTTGGCAAGATTTTCCTTCCTTTCCTTTTGCAGCAGCTTTGCTACCAGCTACAGGTAGAGGTAGCACACACACACTAGGGAACCACTGAAGTTTCTTTAGCAACCACATGGTATGAATAGCAGGGGTTCGTTTCTTCAGCCCTTCCTTCATAGTCCCTCATAAGAGCTGGCCCCACCAAGCTACGGTCTTCACTCTCCTGCTGCCACTTATTTCCAGCACTCTGCTTGCCACTGCAAGTGCAGGTTCAAGCTTGTGACGTTTTTGCTGCAGTTTTCTTTGATTCCTGGCCAGGACAGAGAAAGAAGCTGATTAAGACTGCCATGCAACACATCAGAAGGTAAAAGCACTTAGTGTGTCTCTTCACAATACTGTGAGGGATGATGACTCCTAGAGATGAAGAATGTAAATAAAGTTAATATGGCTGCAAAATCACAGTCCAGCTTTGTCTTTCTTTTTCTTCCCCCACAGTCACATCAGGTGAACTTAACTTTCATGCATGTAGTAGGGTGAACTTAGAAAGAAAAATGTCCTATTTCAAAGAATTTAGAATTGGAATGAAAATAAGTCTGTCATCATTGTATCATCCATCATCTATGTGCCCTTGGCTATTTTGTTTAGTCATATGTCAAAATTAAGTGAACCAGAAACAGACTGAGCTGAACGAATAATAAACTGGAATGAGAACAATAAAGCAAAAGGAAGAAGAAAAAAGCTAAAGAAAAACTTGCATGAGACTTCTTTTTTTCCACAATAAATTGTTCCAGTGTCACTCTACTGTTTCTAATTTGATTTGTTTTTCTATTCAGTTATCTTATCTGTTTGCTATTGAAATATTCTGAAAAAGTCTAGATCACAGCACCATTTCTAGTCTCATATTAATAGTTGTTAACATAGGAGATTGTAGATACATTGAATTTATCCACTATAAGGTCACTGAAGCTGACCTTTCAGGATCTTCTCACGTGTAATTAAAAGTTGTGTCAAAACAAACTTTGCTTCTCTCTCAGTCTGCATGAGTACACGGTGAAGGTTTGAGACTACTAAAAAGACATTTTCACAGATCCATTTTTTATTTCCAGCATCACTGGAATTCTAGTAGAAGAGAAACCATAAAGGGAAATGGTCTGAATCCCTCACGATCTTGTATAAATGTCCTTAAATGCTAGATTTCCAGAGTCTCTTTTTTCTTCCTGCTGTGATCTTGAACGGTGACCAAGGGAACCAGATCACCACAGCTATCTAGTGACACATGATCTTAAGAATGACCAATCTCCCTTAAACATCACCCACTCTTCCTTGGTAGGTTTCATGCACTCTCCTTACTACCACCTCTTTGCTGCTGTCTCCATCTGTCAACATCAATTCTGTTCCGTGAGAGCAACCCCAGTACTACGTATCAGCTTCTTCTGGTGCTCAGGCCAGATTCTCACTATTGTGTCCTACCGTGACAGGTTCTTGGTTAAAGAATGAAAGCTTTCAGATCCTCCCAGACTGCAAAAGAAAACTCTTCTTGGGAGAAAAATATGCCCTCCTACCCATTCCTGGTAGTGAGCGACATATTTGCCAGGGTACTGCCTACCCCCCAGCCACTGACCAGGGAGAGTAGGGAGAGCTGCAATCCTGCCTTGCGATGACCTGAAAGGAGGAGCAGCCTTCCTACTCTGGTGCCTTCATCACTTTTGGCAAGAGATGTGTGGTTCCTTAGCTGCCTCTCTCTGCGGTCCTTAAACAGTTAAGTTGGGTATCTTGACAATTAAGGCTCTTCTGAGGAGGTTTAAGTTTCGAAAATGCAGACATTTCACTCTGGCTTTTCTGTGACGAAGTCTATTGGTGTTTGTTGCTGTGAGGCTGCATTTGATGTGGAGATATAGACTGCTGATGCTGAGAGGATTTGGGAATACAGTGAGCAGGCTGAAAGGTAGTCGTGTTGAAATCTCTCACTAACTCCTCTCAACTTCCCTTTAAAATCTTCAGCAAGCACATCTAATTACTTGTGTGTGTGTACAAGTGTGTGTGCATTGCAGAAGTATGTTGTTGGCCTGAGGGTGTTCAGATGGTCAATTAGAGGTCTTTTTTGTGTGTCTATTGGTACCCCACTGCATGGACACTTGATGTAGTCTTTTGTGATTGAAGTAGCCTTTTGTTAGTGATACAACAAAATAAATATCTGATAAAGAACAGTTCTTAAAAGCAGTAACTGAGGAATTCAAGAATTGCCATGAGAAGTGCTAGAACTTCAACAGGTGTGAAATCTCTTGCAGTCAAAGCAGTGGAGGACTGAGAATCTAGTTTTAGCCCCTAACTCTGACAGAGAACCCATAGCAATCTGCACACAGTATACATTCCCCTAGGCCCAAACTTTGTTATTTCTAATGGGAAAAAGAAGTTCTATATGTTTCCAGCTGCATTGTTCTCTCCTACCTAATTTCAAATTCTTTGGGACAAAGGCTTTTGTTTACCTTATGTCTGTACCTTGCCTAGAACAATTGAATACTGGTCTAGATTTGCCCTGTGGACACTCCCATCATTTAAACAATTCAAGTATTGCTATTTTTTTATTATTATTTTTGTGTGATATGTTCCCTTGAGGGAATTTATACTGTTCTTGTATTTCTCCTTCCCACTGTGGCTCATTCCTAATCTACTTGAGCTTCACTACCATCAGCCATGTATTCAAAGCCACAAATAACTACATCAAACAATACACTTATTTTGCCTACTGTTTTCCTGTTCATTCATTTATTTTTATTTTAAGACTGTGTGATCATGTCAAAAAGAAACTAATAGCTGGAAGTCAGTGGCTGTTAGCAGGAGATATGTACCTACCCTTCTCTGCAATGGATGAAAACCATATACCTGTGTTAAGTGTTGCTTTGTGACTGATATGCCTGTAGCAGAGAAAAATGCAGTAAATAGATTTACATACTGTAGTGTCAGGTTACAGGGTTTTCAGCTGTTCTCTGCCTGCAGCTGGATGCACTTACTAAATAGGAAATAATTATAAGGCCAATAAGCAGAAAAATACGTGGTCCTTGCATAGTAAATACCTTTCCTTGCAAATATAGAAAAAGGTATTCCCCATAATGAGGACCCATTCTGAATTAAATAATATATGGTTTGCATGGAGATCTTTAAGCAATAGCAAACCTGTTTTGCCTCTGAAGTGTCAGAAGCAGCTGAACTCAGTACCAGTAGCTGAGTCAATGGTTTCTGGTATGGTGCTTTAACCTGCTGGATTAGCAGAAACTTGGAAGAAGGTGACACAGTTTTTCTGAGGTTAGCAGCTTGCAACAGGTCTTAAAATGTAAGTCATCCATATGTGGTCTGGTATGTTTTTAAGGCTCACGGACTTTTCTTGCATTGCCCCAAAGAGTAAACTTTCAGCACTGCTTAGAGAGAGAGTGTGTAGACTAGCAGAAATCTAAAAGAGAATGTTACTTCAAAACCAGCACCATTCCTCAGCTGAAATCCTTTTCTGAGGTGTTAGGAGCATTCCTGTCTCCTACACACAGATGTTGTTGTTTCAGATGAATAAGCACAAATGGTATCAACTAGGCCTCAGGGATGTTGCTTTCATTTACAGCTGGTCTGTTTTTAACCAAGTGCCGGGCGCTACAGAGCCTGGTCTGTGCAGAAGTTATCTCACATGGGTCAGCTTGCACTGGCCAGACATGACCATTGTTTCTAGGCCCTTCCTTATCTGCCAAAACTAAACCTTAAAGTTCACAAGCAGGATACATTCTGCAAGGTTACCCTCCTTGAGGAAATGCAGAAATTTTCTCATGATTTTGCTAAGGGAGTAGTGTTAAGATGATTGTGACAGTTCCTAGATTTTGTCTTGTGAAAGCAGAAGTGTGCAGTGATGATGAGGACCACTTTCTTGCTATATTTTAAGTTGTAGATGTGTTTGAACTCCTGTAAAGAGAATAAGGCTACACATTACACAGGTTCCAAATGCCAAAGCAGGTACTAGAAATAAAAAAAGGAAAGCATTTGTTGTTAGTATATGATTATATTTAGTATATGATAATATAATTTATATTAGTATATAAGTATATTTAGTATATTTCACATGAATATTCCTTTTATCTTTCTTACCAATAAGATATAATCCATGAATGTCTGTTCTAGGAGGAATTACATAATGTTGTCTTTTTTTACCCCTATCATAAACTATTATTTTTCAGTGGTTCAGAATGATCCTTGCATAAAATTTTACCTGGTTGCCACATATGGATAAAAGCTAGTGTTTAAAATTTCTACAAGAAACAGGTGGTGATTATTTCCCACACTGCTTATATATAATTTTGATAGGCTATCACAAGCCACCAGATAATTCAAACTCCATGGTACTTATGAGGAGACAAATAGACCACTTTCATGACACATATGCAATTACTTCTTTAGCAGGTGTGTGTATTTTTTTTTCACTGATACTTCCTATTAGCATGCTTACTCCAAATGAGAAGCAGTCAGTTACCAGCCTAATAATGTTGGTACTGAAGTATAATTTGTAATACATTGATGACTGTTTTGTTTGCAGAGGTAGGACAAATTAACCAAGGGGTGAAGTCAATATGAATAAGTTACAGCCTATTAAGGCTCCATGTGAATTCTCTCATTCAGAAGGAAACCAACCGTCACTGTAGCCTGATCCCTAAGAGATTTCAGCTCTACTAAACTGAAGCCATGTGACTTCCAAATTAAAGCAACTACACAGGGATTCAATAAATGTCTTACAGTGTGATTAACCTCTGGTGAAATAAAGCATTAACTTCACTCTTTTCTGGAGTATCTTCATGTAGAAAAACCCTATTATAATTGTAGACTAAACCAAACACGGCAGCAGAATTAGGATTTCAAATAACTGCTGACATAAATGTGGTCAGACCCTGTCAGTCAGCAAATTGACAATGAATCCCATTCCTCCATTTCTAATTTTTCTAAATTTGAAGTTTCCATACAAAATAAAACTCAGAAAAGAGGGCTTTGCATTGCTTAAAATGATTAAGTTAAAGTAGGCTGAAACTGGTAATTTTGAAAATGTTTTTGGCACTTTTTGTGTATCCCTATGGAATGAGGCCATGAGGGATGGCAGAGGCCTACTCTCCTGAACACACAAGAGGAGTAAAATAAAAATCACAAAACTATAGGGATAGGGACAAAAAAGTACAAACTCTGTGACTCGTAAAAGCTGTAGGGAATAAGTGTAATATTGTGTTTGACATCACAATTTAAAATATAAACTAGAAGCAATGCAAGTAGAAAAATACAGTAGATATTACTACTTTCTGATTGAGATTCTAAGCTACTGAATTTTGTGTTGGGTTACTATAGCTTTCAATTAATTACAAACCTGTACATTCAAAGTAACTTTCACCAGAAAAAGTTAAGAGGTGTAAAATTATCAACAGGAGTTGCTTTTAAAAGTTAAGTAACTACATTCTGGGCTAAATGAAAAATAAATACACTAACAAGATGCAGTGTAAACTCTAATGAGATCCATTGTCAATGTGCAGTCCTTTGGCATTTGATTAGAGAAGATAATTTTTGTGTCATTGTGAGTGCAAATAAAAATTTATCTATGTATATAAATAAATAATTTACCTGAAGTTAAACTTAAAATTCTTTAAAACAATAGATTTCTTGTCACACCAAGGTGCATGCTATAGCAAAAATAAAAAATAAATTAAAAAAGAAACCCCAAACAAAAACATGTGTGAAGTAACATACTTTATACATGGTCTTTCTCATAACACAGAAAATCAAGTTAAAGCATTCAGAATTCTGATCTAACAAAACAGACTTACTTTTGCCTCACTTGCCTAGTAATGTATAGTATTGTGATATCCCAGGATGGTTTTTTTCCATTGTGCAAGTATTGGCAATAGGTTTTGTATGCTTTAGGACTGATTGAGCTATGAGATGTTAGCAGCACTATGTTCCAAAAAGTGGTCAAATGCCAGGAAGAATCATTTAAACAACAGTTTGGTCTATTGCAGTTGCTAACATTGTTGAGTCTTTATATGAGCAATACAGGGCTTCAACCTTGTTTAGACAATCCAGAGATATATTTTGGGCAGATCACTTCCTAAACATAGAAGATAAGTGTGTTTTCTCAATTTATGTCTATTAGAATTGGAGGTGAACTGTCTTATAAAGTTGTGAACTTACTAGTCTTGCTGACATCTGGAGCAGAGCAGCTAGAGCGCAAGACGTGGAATTTGTCAGTATTCTAGCAAAAATACAATTTTATTTGTCAAAAGTCCTTTACAATGCCACATCAGGAATGACTAACTGTCGGTGCCCAAGCAGGAATCTGCAATGATTTGCATACAGCTCTGTTATCCCAGCCAGTTCAGAAAGCTAGGGGAAATAATCAGCCACTGGCAGACCACAGGACCTGGTGGTCTCTGGCAGAGATGCCAGTCCATTGGCTTCACACACCTGTGTGTTGAAACTGCAGCATGGCAGGAGAAGAGAGAGCAGCTCCAGCTATGAAATCACTCACCGTACACTGTTTGTCCCCCTGGAGAAGTTACACAAACTCTACAGCTCACTTTGGTGGAACAAATTTGCATCATCAGTTGACCATATCAAACTTGAGTTCAGTCAAGCATTTTTGTGCTGTCCAGTGCCGCTACATGAAGCGATCCTCTGCTCAGCTAGGGCTAAGCTAGTGGCAAGAGCAAGAGACTAGCACCCTGAAGCACCATTCCCACAATAACCAGTGCTCTGGTGTCACACCAGCATGGCTGCTTTGACTCTGCAGACACAGGGTGGGCTTTCTCATGACACCTACCAGCCACGTGCAGCATTTGTATTGCCTAGAGACAGCTGAGGGATTTCTGCACCAAATCCCTTCTTCCAGGTGCCACCTGAGAGGGCTTCACAGGGCCTTAAACATGGGTGACCCCAACCAAGCTGACAGGCCAAAGTCTGCCATCAGCTGTTCCTGAAGCAAAGCTCAGCAAAGGAGTTAAGGTCATAAGCAGCGCTGTTGACCAACCTGCACTTTGTTGAGGGGAGAAGGGTATCCCACTCTTTCCAGCACCTCTGTGATACTCTTCGTCCTGACAGATTGTAACTTTTGAAGTAATGAATTTCAATAACATTATTTTGTCCCAAAGCATGATCTGCCTAATCTCTGACAATGTCTTTCTCTGACAGTAATGATTTCCTGCACAGTTCACAGGAAAAGGTAACATGAATTACTGAATTACATGCTAAAAATATGTGAAAATTCAAATTGCTGTAGTCAAAAGGGAGAGATTATTGTGATCTGATTCAAATGCATGTGTAGGCTTATGTTTCGGCCAATTTACTGGGTTATACAAAACTCAACAAACAGGAAATTTGGATGTAACTCAACATGTTGCATCATATAGCAAGAATTGTTGAGTCTGTATCATCAGTATTTAAATGCTTCCTTTAAAAATAAAAATATTTAAATTTCAGAACTATTGATAATTTTACTGACTGTTCTGCAGACTGAAGTCTGCAGCATGTTTAAAAATTATATATCTGAAAGATGACTGGATAGCAGTATGAGAGAGTGAACATTCAGGTCAATCTTTCAGGAAAAAAGCTTGGAATTTTAGAAGTATGTTGACAGGCCCTATTGACTTTGTTTATCCAATGAGACTAACAAGCAGGTAAGGCATGCCCACATAAAAAAATAAGAGCTAGCTGCATTCTGCAAGGTCCATCTAATGCTGTAAACTTCATAACACTGTAATACTGTTAGAAGTTAATGTTGAAATGTTCAGGAGAATGTGTTTCTTTAAAAGTTAACAGACAAAGCTATAGGAAAGATATGTATTCAAGCTCTTTTTTGACACTATTGTGGTAACCCTGAAAATATTCCTCAATTTTTCATTGTTTATTTTTTGTATAATGTGTCGAGTCCCTTGAAATTGGGGCATTTATGTTACTGATCTTATTGCAACTAATATTTCTTTTAGTAAGGGTTGGGTTCTTTTCTGTAAAATATGGTAAAAATCTATTCTAAAACAATGCTCTAACTTTTGTTCTTTTTGTAAAATATTTGCAGAATTCTTTTGTTGCTGTGTGAAAATTTCAGTTGAACTGACACTAAGCAAATTATGCTTTGTATCTCAGTCAGGACCAGGAATCTCCTCCCCCCCTTGGAAAAATCTTAAAATTAATAAAAACAAAGCATAAGGTTTTGTATTTTTTTAGCAAATGTCAGAAATAATTGATTCAAGCTTTATGTGTGGTTGTATTTCTATATGCTTGTTATTAAAATAAGCGTAAGAATAAACTATAATTTAGACCATCTGTACAATGAAATCATGTTCTTCAGAAATTAAGGAATTTGTATTAGCAAATGTTGGCATTTTGGCCATCGGCAACTTAAAAGTCACCCTAGTGAAAAGGAAACTCAGAAATACCTTTTTTTTAAGTTCAAAGAGATCATACCCCAAAATTACTGAAGCTTGTCTCCTGTATATCAAGTTAGCCTCAAGTATTGAAGATATCACCAGGAAGAGCCGTATCATGCAAATGTGTATTTAATAGCTTCTTTGAAGCCTAGTATCAAAAAAATTTCATCATCAGAGTTGATGCACAGAATTATCCGGCTCAGCACTGCTCAGAATAAATATAATGAGCCTTGAAACTTGAGGACAGTACCAGAAATAAACTGCTTTAGACACACGTTCGATGGTAAATTGAGGCTAAACTGATTTTGTTGGAGGAGCAACCAAGCTACAAGGAGATGAATTATCTATTAACACTCTCACAACAAAAAAATGCTTGGAGTAGAAGATTAAATACAGTGTAATACATGATATGACAACAATTTGTAACACACTGAAAGGCTGGTAAGCATTGTTCCACAGGCATTTAGCACGTTGCATTAGATAAATATTATTAATTGATTTGGATTTTATATGGTCATTAGCACGTAGCCTAATTCTACTTTTACATCCTTATTCATCGGGATTAAAGCTAGTCAAGTCAGTGCAAACAAATATCAAATCACAAAAGGTGAGTTATTACTGTGAAAGAAAGCAAATGATTCATTTTTACTACTGGAGCCTCTGTCCTGAAGAACACGAAATGTGTGAAAAACCTCTTGCATATGGGTTCTCTAAGAAAAGGGTTAGACATTTGCCATTGGAAGTTGAGGGTCTGAAAGCTTCTGCAGGATCTGCCATGGACTGGACCTTACTTCTGCAGTCAAGTTTGTGATTCTTGTTGCACATGACTTGTAAGTCACCAGAGATAACTGGTGGGAAAATGCATGAAATTAAGATCTGTTTTTTTAATGGAAGTCTTTATCGAATTTGTATAAAATTATCTTAAGTTTTTCTGTTTTGGAATGACTCTAGATTTTGGTTTTCAAAATATATCATTGTTTCCCAAAGCTAGCAGAGTAGGGAAGCCACATGCTAGAGTGAGACCTGATTTCTTTCTGATTAATGGAGTTGGCTGCTATTTTAAGGAGAAACCTGTTATCTTGATATTAAGGGGGAAATAAAAGGAAATTAGCATAGATATTAGAAATAACTATTCTTACATTTCATAGTTAACAAATCATTTGAGTGTATAAAATAGCTGAATTTCTCAAGCCTTCAGGCTGTGTACAGACTCTGGTAGAATCATAGAATTGGTGGGGTTGGAGAGGATTTTTAAGATCATCGAGTCCAACCATTAACCTGCCCTGACAAAAAAAACACTTCTAAACCATGTCCCTTAGCACCTCATCTACCCTTTTCTTAAACACCTCCAGGGATGGGGAATCCACCACCTCCCTGGACAGCCTATTCCAATGTTTAATAACCCTTTCAGTGAAAAAATGTTTCCTGATATCTAATCTAAACCTGCCCTGACATAACTTGAACCCATTTGGTTAGTCTGGTTATGGGTTTTTTTTGTTTATTTAATGAGTTTTGAAGAAACACTTCTAAAACTAGAAATCAGTTTTTACTTGAAGGTCTTGATACAAAATTAATGCTTCACAAGAAGGGACTTATAGAATAAATATGTCACTAAAGGTATAGAGGTTTGCTTCCCATTGTTTCAGAACAACCATTCATTCTGCTGTGCACTCACCATATAGTGCTTTAAACGAGGAATACCTCTTCTGTCGATGACCACTGTTGCTGAGGATCAGTAGCGGAGCCTGCGTATAATTAACATGAGGCAAAATCCTGGTGGGGGTGGGAAGTCAGTAAATCAATGCATAAAATGTATAACTTTAAGCACAGATGCAATTTGAGGACTATTAGAAATCTTTCTTTCACCGGCATGGTAAAGACTGATGTATAGTCCAAGTTCCACTGATAAACTGTGAATAAGTATAAAATAAAAAGAAGTCAAGTCTCATGAAACAAAAAGGCTGTGGCTCATGTCTGCCTCTAGGTTTGAAAGTATCTGGGTAAGTCTAGTGAATACGCTGGGGTCACTTGATATGGTGGGGCAGTTTGGGGAAAGTAGCAGTATGGAAGCATGCCCCCTACCCCAACCTTCACAAGGTTTTTTGTGTTATGGAACTAGGAAATGGTTTTGTGCAGCTCATTTTCACTGGTGCTTGTGAGGTGGTACTTAAGGTGTCATGTTGCTGTGGTGTGGTTGTGAAGCACAGTTTTGAGACAACTCACATTGCCTTCACCTTTACTCCTAGAGACACTGTGAAAGTCTCAGCAGGAGACTGGGAAATGGGGAATCTGGAAGCACCTCAGCTTCAACTGGTGCTTCCAGAACCCTCCGGTACCCATGCATGAACAGCTCTGGACTCCTCGCATGGGAGAATGGGACTTTTCCAATACACTGTTGCTGCCACACACAGCCTCCTGTGAATAACACTTCTGCCTTGTACTCGTCAGCATAGGCATCCTTCCCCGACCTCAAGGGCTGGTGAGTTAACTGTACTACTGCTGTGGCACAAGGGCAGTTATCACATAGGAGGTCTCCAGCAATGTGGAGAGATGTTCTGCAGAGGATGTTTACGCAGAACTCCAAATTCATTCTGTCTCATCCATTCGGTCTTGATCCTGGATGAGCACCTGTTTCCTAGTTTTTCCTCCTACCAGACCCAACAGTTCCACCCTTCCTTCTACATTGCTACTGACCATTAAGAATAAATCTGCAGGTGATGAATGGATAAGCTGGTCATATAAGTGCCTGGCCAGCCACGGCTCTTCAGAGTGCCTAGATGTCCTAAAACATATGCAAATGTACTTGATTTTCCCTCTCAGTTTCAGGTGGCTTCTGATTTTGTGTACTTTGCTTTTCTGCAGCCAGCAGCCTGTCGCCTGTGCAGCCGCTCTTTTTCCTAACAAGCAACAGAACCTACAGCCAGAATGTGCAGATGCACAGGTGCATGTAGGTTGGGGAAAGTTAAACAGAAAGATTTCCATTTGTGTGCATTGCATAGCCTGCAATACACAGTGGTGTGAAGCCATATGCAGTCCATAGATGTCTCTTCAAGCAATGCCTCGTTGCAAGGGCTCGGCAGTTTCTGAATAGTTACAGGGTGACTTGGCTGATTCTTGGAAGAAAAAACAGCAAAAAACACTAGTCAGGTTTTATCCTGTGATTGCAGATAGCCTTTATATTCTTCACCTATTTCAACACTTTCTTTGCTGGTAAAGTGCCACGTTGCTTATAATTGACCTCTTTGCTCTCTTGTTTGGTGTTTGTATTTTCAGTGAAAAGACAGCTTCTCAGGACAGGGGAGCAGTTCAGGAAGACATTTCAATGTCCAGTGCATTTGCACACTAAATTTTCAAGAGTCTTCTGCAAAGGTGAACCAAGGAGAAATTAGAAAAAAGGACAGGCTTGGCCCTCATTGCACCCTTTAAATGACTTTGTCACTGTCCCCCATGAAGATCAGTGTCAATACTTGGGCTGGTAGTGACCTTGCTGTTGGCTTTTCATAGCGGGCCTCTTCTGTAAGAGATGTTTCCTTCCATTGTAAGAGCTGCCTGTTTGAGTCCCCCAGGTAACCACAGCCTTCTCAACCCAGCCCTGACACTTTGGGGGAGTGGAGGGTGTCACAGATGCATTGCTGCACCAGAAAGGCTGCATGCAAGAAATCACCTGCCTTCTTGACAGTTGTCTTCTGGGAAATGTTCAAAAAGTGTATCTTACAGATGAAGAGAACAACAGATCTCTTCCGGTGCTGGCTTTCTAAGCCTTTCTCTCCCAAGAAAATACATTTTTCCCAATCAAATACTAAAGTTTTGCTTTGAAGGTTGAAGTGGCAGAACACTGTAGCAATGTGTCTTGTTCTGTGCTGTCTGTCAAAGACCCCGGGCCAACACTCTCCTCTTGACCTTGTTTGTCTTTCAAAGACAAGTATCTTAGGTTTGGCCCAGCTGACTGTTGTTATGTGCTTGGCTTCATGGTGGAGCAGGAGACATCATCCCCTTAGCCCAGGGTTTGTATGGCTTTCAGAGCTGCTGTGGTTGCAGAGACCGGATCTTCACTTATGGCATGTGCAAGCATTTTTGCTTGGGTAGCTATAAGGATATTCGGCTCTTACTATGGGCATCATGGTTTTCTTCTGATGATCTATTTAACTTCGTATTCTGGTGTTTGAAGGAAACCTCTCCGTTTTCTAGTTTATTCTTTGCCCTTCCATTACATAAGAATGTGCTAACACTTGCATGGGACATGCAAAAAAATCTAGAAACACACAGACAGATGACTTCTGTAAATACTAGAAAAGGGTAAACTTAACAAATAGTACAAGTTGAGTAAAGTACTACATTGCACTATTCTGTCTGAAATTGGCATGAATTACTTGAATATACTGCCATCATACTCTGCTTAAGGAAATTTTACTTGATAATTTAAAAATATATATATTTGGAGAGAGCAACCTTTTCAATGTTCCACTCTTTAGATTGCTGCTTGGATTACATGATGCAGTTTAAGCTACATGTAAGCTAATGTTTCGATGCATGAATATTAGAAAATGTATAAAGAGCTTCATCTTTTTGTTTGTCCCTTTGAATACAGGCAACATGTAATCCTGTCTTCATGTAACTGTGGAACACATAATTGGGCATCTGCCAACACACAAAAGGGAACAAATCCAGTATTGCTATTTCATATTCACCAGAAACAATCTTGCCTTTGTATTAGCAATGCTGCATTTTAAATTGATTAAAAGAAAGTTGACCTATGCACAATTAGGAAATTTTTTTGTCATTATGTCTTTCACAATACCTAAGTAAATTCATGATTTGACACTTCACCTTCCTGCACAAGCTTTAACTGTTCTACTCCTAAAAACTTTATTTTTAAACTTAAGGGTACAAGGGTTTAATCAGCTAAAAGGACTGCAATATTTCTTCTAAGGAAGTAATGCTTATTGCTCCAGACAAGCAAAACATTTCAGAAAATGTGTGCTTTAAACACAAAAGAAATGTCTCTTCTCATAAATAAATAAAGGGTGCTCTCTTTCAAGTAAGCATTGAACTGTTTTGTTGGACTGGGACCCTAAGTGCTAGTTTCCTTGAATGATTTTTTTAAGTTTCATCATGTCACCACAATTGCTGTACTTTCATTTGTTAGTGGATACAATGCAAATTGTACATGCAATACAATGGCCAACTCAACAATGACGGGCACCTCTGTTAGATTACAGGAAAGATATCAGGTCTTTCCATGCTTTGTGATGTCCAAGAAAACAGGAGTTTTAAATCTGTTTGGTTAAGTGACTAATTAGGCTAATTGATTTAAAATAAAAACAAACAAACAAACAAACAAAACCCCAGAGACATTCAAACAGTCAGGAAAAAGACATATGTGAGGAACAGAATGAGTTCAAAATCAGAACTGATGTCACAGAAGGGAGAAGGTACTGATCCCATGTCAGATGTACTGATGCAGGCAAGTATCTTTGTCTCAAGATTGCTCAGTGTCTCAGAAGATTGTGGAAGTAAGTGTATGATTTTACCAAAAGCTGTAACTAGTCCTCAAGCAGATAGCTGTAACTGAAGGCTTTGAAAAACCATGGGAAAAAAATTCATGTTCCTTAGACTGATAAGGTTGATACAGGATTCTTTAACTATACTCACTTATAAATGATTTTTATTCAAGGAGCTTGCCTTTCCATTTTTTAAAATGTTGTATAGAAAAGTATGTAAGTACAGCTTCTACTGTCCATTTGAATAGAGACACAACATAATTAATTTTAATTAATAAGATATACGGCTAGCAAAAGACACAATAACATTAAGGATTTGTGTTTGTGCAAAGATTTATAAATTGCATTTACTATATGCGCATTAAATAGTTTTTCTTTTGTTACAAATAATTTGAAACATTTGCCAGACTATTAAAATGGTATGTCATTCTGGTAAGGCTTCTGCACAGAGTATTCAAGGACTTTCATTGTTCTACAGGATAAAGAACAATTCATCAAAACTTGCACTTCTAAAACAATATATATTTATTCAGTTAATTTGAGAAGGGAAATGCAATTTACATTTCTATTAATCAGTTAATCTGTCTTTTAAATAAAATGATGAAAAAATGTATTGTGGAACTGTTAGGGGCTTTTAATATTCAGGCATTAGGTTTAAATCTGTGAATGGAACAAAAACCACTGTGCTGCTTCTGAAATAGGTTAACATAGAGTGCTCACAAAACTGTGAAGAATGCAAACCATAGCCCTTGTCACTCTCGGAGTTACTTATTTGACAGGGAGGAGACGTAACTGATGAAAACAGTTTTATTTCAGTAGGTTTCTGATTGCAAATCTATACGCATGATTCTATTTCCAATTAAGGGCCTAATCTCAAACCAGTGACAATCAGTGAGACTATTTCTGTCTGATACCTGGAGTTTAGGACCTCATGCAACTCAAAAAACTGAATCCTTGCACATAAAAAGCCTAAACTTTCTTTCAAGAGTGAGGGACTGTGGAATGGCAGAACAAAAGAGTGCAGAAGGATTCCCCTAAACTCAAGCCCCTGTCTGCAGCCAGTTTATGAGAGTAAGTGTCTTCCAGCGATCCTCCTTGCAACTGCTTAGTAGGCAGTGGGAACCTGAGCTGGCTTTGGTGTAAGTAGTATACATGAAGGTCTAACTTGCATTTATCAATGAAGTTAATAAATTTAATCTGTTTTCATTCATCAGTAAGACAGCTGAAATGCTATTGGCTCTGATTGAGATCATAGAATCACAGAATCATTTCGGTAGGAAAAGACCCATAAGATTATCTGGCCCAACCATTAACCTAATACTACCAAGTCCACCACTAAACTATATCCCGAAACACCATGTCTACACATCTTTTAAATACCTGCAGGGATGATCAGAGGACAGGCTGACAGAGTTGGGATTGTTCAGCCTGGAGAAGAAAAGGCTCTTGCGAGACTTTATTGCAGGTTTTCAATACTTAAACAGGGCTTGTAAGAAAAACGGGGACAAACTTTTAGCAGGACCTTTTGTGTTAGGACAAGGGGCAATGATTTTAAGCTAAAGACAGTAGATTTAGACTGGCTACGGGGAAGAATTTTTTTTTTACAATGAAGTAGGTGAGACACTGGAATAGGTTGC
>VXBO01012443.1:5650-34626 GCA_013400135.1 Rhinoptilus africanus
TAAGGGAATTAGGTCTCTTTAGCCTGGAAAAGAGGCGTCTGAGGGGGGACCTAATTAACACTTATAAATACTTGAAGGGTGGGTGTCAGGAGGATGGGGCCAGGCTCTTTTCAGTTGTGCCCAGTGACAGGACAAGAGGGAATGGGCACAAACTTGAGCACAGGAAGTTCCACCTAAACATGAGGAGGAACTTCTTTCCCTTGAGGGTGGCAGAGCACTGGAACAAGCTGCCCAGGGAGGTGGTGGAGTCTCCGTCTCTGGAGACATTCAAAACCCGCCTGGACGCGTTCCTGTGTAACCTGCTCTAAGGTGGCCCTGCTCTGGCAGGGGGTTGGACTAGATGATCTACTAAGGTCCCTTCCAACCCTATGATTCTATGATTCTATGATTCTATGATTCTATGATTCTATGATTCTATGATTCTATGATTCTATGATAAAATAGGCTGCACTAAATGTAGTGAAACTTGGGTAGATAGAAAAGGCAGTATCTGTCACCCATTAGCAACTTAGCACATTTGACTCGTCAGGAGATGTGTGTGCTAAATGGTCTTCACAGAACCTATCTCCGATTTATTTGGTTAGTTGAGTAATGTGAATGTAAGACAGCAGATTTAACCTTGAAATAATTTAGGGTTTAACCTGTGTCTTCAGTGGCAGGCTACCGAACCAGTCAGAACAGTACCTTACTTTCTGTAATTGTCAGGATGGTGTTGTATCTTCTAAAATGCAGCTTACTTTAATATTATGTTGAATATTCAGACTCACAAATGACTCCGTATGTCCTTCTCAGGCATACTTGGTGGTAACTCCCCAAAACAGTTGGCCATGTAAGTAATACTTAGTGCAAAAGTGAGATGCTTTAGTATTAGTTAATCCAAAGGAAGAAAGTATTAAGCCTCTCAAACCTACCAGGATGCATAAGGGAAAGAACAAATTTGTTTCTCAGCATCAGACTCTGAATGCTTTCATGTTTTGAGCATGTATTTGAGTACTATATTTTTTTTAGACTGACTTGAAGTATTAATAAAGGCACGAGTAGTATTCAAGGGAAAAATATTTCTAGTTTTCTGTGCTTTTCTCTGTAGTCTCTACCATTATTCCAACTCTTACAATATATGAGTTTATAAATTGCTATGAAATTCTGTAGGTTTTTTGATTGTAATTCTTCCTTCTTTGTAAGAAAAACGTGGAGCTCTGTTTTGGTGGTTTTCATCTACATCTTGTCCCCTTTGAATTATCTGATTGCAGTAAACCGGCAGAAGATATTAGTAATACAAGTCTGAACAGCACCATTCTTCCGAACTATTACAATTTTTTCACTTTAACTTACTAGAAATTTTTATTCCACTGTTGGAGTATGACTGGAAAATGGGATTTGAAGTGTATCAGTATCATAGGACTAAAAAACCTTGTGATATGGGGGAGGCCTTTGTTACTTCACAGAATGTTACTGACCTTGAGTAGCTTCCATCAAATGTTTTTCAGGTAGGGATGATGTTGTAAGCTTTTGTTAGTCAACTTTAGAAAAGGTCTGTAAATTCTTGACCCTTCTGGATAGCAAATGAAAAAGGAAATTTCTTACTGAATAAGCTTCACAAGATTCTCAAAAGCATTAATGACTGACAGTGTCATCTTCTTGTTATAATTAAATACTTTGATTATCAGTAGCTACAGTAAATTTTGAGTGTTTCTGACGATATTTTCTTCTGGATTCTCTGTGTGCACTGTAGAGTGTGCCATGAGCACTGAACTAATTGAGCTTCATTTCATGGAGATTATTGTCTTACGAATTTACTCGTTCCCCCACCAGATGACTCAAGCTTTCCCTGCACATGTCCTCATGACCTACTTACCTCTCCTTTCCCCTAACTGCACCTGTGTCCTCCTTGTTCCTGGATGGTCAACAGGTAGCTTGATTTCAGCAGAAAACAGACAATTAAGTATTTTTATTGCGGCCTTTCCCTCTGTAGGTGCCCATTCAGTTATTTCTGCGCTCTCCAGATACAGATTTTAATTGTCTCCTGAGTTCACTGCTTCTCTGTCAAATGTGTTTCATTGGAACTGGCCAATAAGTTAGGATATTAAGAGCATGGGGACACATGAGCGGACAGTCGGCATAATTGTCTGTGTTATTTCCTTTGAAAATTATGTTCATAGAGGCGGTCCAGTTTGTGAGTATTTGAGCAATAAGAGCAGGATAAAACTCATCTGGAGTACTGTCTGCTGCTGGAGTACTGGATTGCTCTGTGTTGAGACAATTAGCTACTCTTCAGTTCCAGAAATTACATAGAAATGTGGATATTCTTTTTTATCTAGGCAGGATTCTTTGCTTGATTAGACTTTCTCCTTTACTCAAATTTTTCAGAAGGAACAGCTATTTAAAAAAAAGTGCCCGAGGAACTGGAAAAAACTCTTGGGACTTCTTGTGGAAGCCCTCAATCTTATCTTCCTTGAAACTCTTGGGTTGTAGNCTTTTATTTTGGATAAAATAGTGGCATTGTTACAGCTCTGTGATGACATGCCTGGCATTGGTTTGAGTGCCTTATTGTAGTTTGGTTATACTCAATTGAATTTGACTAATATAGACCTTTTTTATAGACAGTTGTGTCTACAGAGACTGTTGATGTTTACTTATGAGATCAGAGCTGGTTCAAATTCTGTTTTAGCAACTTGTTGGTTTCAAGAATTAGGCAAGAATGTGTGGGAGCCATGTCTTCATAGTATTTCGTACCCCACACTGTAATTCTTCATGTAAAATATGTATAGAGTAACACTGCTGTATATATTGCTCCAGTAAATGCTAGCAAGTGGTTTTGTGAATCTAACTTGGCTAATAACTGGTTTTATTCCCTAAATATTATTGCTTAACTGTAGTTACCAGGTTGTGCAGGTTAGATGTTAAAAGGGCAGGGAGTTATGTTAATAGGGTAAAATCCTTCCCTAAATCTCTAGTGCTGGCTGTCATATCTGAGGACAGGTCCAGTAGGAAATCAGTCTTGCTCTGATTGTCTAAATGGATTAGATTCTTTATCTAGACTCTTTTGTGATCTTCTACTTCTTGTGGCTACTGTAGGTATACATAGCCACTCCAAAACAGTTTTTGTAATGTGTCCAAACCACTTGTTTTGTAGAAATGTGGAAGTACCATTAAATGGAATTATAGCTGTAAATGCCGGTCTTTACTCACTGGTGCTGAAGCCAAAGAAAGAGTATACAGCAGGTTAGTCTGCCATTTTGCTTGAGGTAAGCAGTAGTGTTTCACCTAGTATCTTCTCTACCAAAGACAGTGACTAAGTTTTCCAAGTACTGCATTGGTGGTAACTTTTGATATAGCATCTTCAACCTTGCAAGCCTACAACCTATCAAAGAGGTTGGTGAGATGTATGTGAAAGTAAATTTTCCATTACATGATTGTGTTAACTCAGAACTGGTTTCAGATTGGCATATTCTGTTTTAAAAGGAATCAAGTAACTGGAGACAAATGGTTCGTTCTGTTTTGGAAATTCAAGTTTCTGCCAAGAAGTTTTGTGATGGTAAGCTACTTTTTGCCAAATATTTCCCCGTGTTTACACTGGGGTGTCTGCGTACTTTGTTCTTGGCAAATCTGTTTCACAAGGTAACGTAACACTGTTACCTGCCAAGCGTCTACAGGTTCAAAAATATGGATGGAAAAGATTTATGCGTCTCCTTTTATTTAATTCTTGCTAAAAATGCTTCATCAGTATCTGAATCTTATCATGGAAAAACTATGAAATTCAATTTCAGTCTTACTGAACAAGATAATTCTTAACATCTCTGACTTTTTTTCCCCCTGTATATTTCTGCTACCTTAATTTTCCTCAAAATTATTCAGCATTTTTTTTGGTGCAGAATGGAGACATTCATATTTTCTGTTGCCAGAGTATAATTTTGTAAATTTTCTCTTTGGTTTTACAAGAAGATGATTAAGAGGTATGAGTTCTCAACAGTTTTTAACCATAACCATCACAGGTGTAGCCTGTACTAACCTTGTCACTCCTATTTTGATTTCTGTATGTATTTCATCCTCTGAAGGTCTCCATTTGTTAGGAACTTCTATGAAAATTTAATAGTATTTGAATTTCCTTCCGTCTCATTTTTCTTACTGTTCCTTAAAATGTCTTCTGTATGTGACAGGAATAAGTTACCATCAAGTTGTTATGCTTTTCCATGGTATGGGTTGGCAGGCAATCTTTTTCTTTGAGGTAAAGGCAAGATGGTGTTTTCAGTTACCACCCTATTATCAGGGGCTTACACAAATAGAGTAACTGTATTATAGTAGCTACCTGGGTATGTTTATAGCAGGTGCTTTGTAGTTTGTCTTTAGGAAGAAACAGTAGCCTCTGTGACTGCTGCAAATAGTTCATATGCAGAGGAAGACTTCATGTTGTGCTATTTGTATAGAAATTTCTGATATGAGACACTGAATTGTGGCATCAGTGGAAAGATACTGAGATCTCATTTAAACAAATTTTAAAAACAAAATAGTGAAAATGTGCAAGCTAGAATTCAGTACAAAAGCAAGACAGATTTTTTTTTGATAAATAATGTAATTCCTAGGACTTTCTGTCTTTATCAATTTCAGCAGAAAGAGGCATATTTCATTGCTATATTATCACTCCTCTTTTGCATTTCCTTTTCCTACCCAAAGCTGGATACTGTTAATCCTTGATCCTACCAAAGCAGCTCTGTGTGGTATTACTGGGGTGATAGATTAAGGGCCAGAAGTGTTTAAGGAAGTTAGAGCAGGTTATCCTTGTAATCTCAGAAGTGTAGTTAAGATTTCAGTTATACCTGTAGAAGTGTGTTTTGTCAGTGAATGAAACTGAACAGCTGAGGAGATAGCCCTGAATTCAAGTTTGAAATCAGGGAGACGGAAACTTTTAAGAGCAGTGCTCGTCTCAGTAAGTGTGAACTCAAATTCTGACGTTGTCTTAAAATGTTGAGAAATAACTGTGACAATTTAAATGATCAAAGTTTTATTTTCTTACATTTTGTCCTCAAGGTCAAGGGGGAAAAAAACATCCAGTAAGGGTGATTTTTGTATCCAGTAAATGACATTTTCATGGCTACCTAAATGTGACAGAGTAGCTACTGTATATTGTCAGTTTCAAGATTTGGAACAGCAGTAGTGAGACACCAGCCTAATCTCATTAATCCTTCTCTACCCCAAACCAGTTCTTGGGTTATAAATTGTTTGAGTTTGAGGGAGTTGGACTGGGCAATAATTATGTCATTCCTCACTTTTCCATATTTATTGCAACTACATCTTTTGCCTCTGGTGTAACTCTAGTGTGTTTGTATTTGAGTAGAAGTCTTCAGGTCACACTGTTCAAATTTTTATACTGGTATTTTCTGTTGACTTTGAAATGTGCAATTCCACCTGTGTCCGTAGCTTCTTAGAAAGCAAGGTGTGGTGGTGGTGGTGAAACAGGAGAGGGGGAAGAAAAAACCCAACACCCAGCCAGAACATCTCAGGGACATTCTACACAGAACTGGCAGAAACTCTGCGTCTCTTACACACCATGCTACTCTCTTGCAAGCCTTCACTGAAAGGCTGGCACACAGAAAGGTACCACAGCCTGTTTTACCGTGATACGGTGTCCACCAAAGTAAGTTTGTCTTAGTTGAGTCTTAATATTTGTGTTGCTGCTTGTGGCTTGCACTTCCCTGAAAAATAAATTAACACCGTGATGGTAAACTTGCATAATATTTTTTGTGTGGGGGTTATTGGAGACTCCTGGAGTCTATTAATTATCATGTTGGAATCTTGATGTTGTGCCGGAATGCACAGTCTACTGATCGCATCTGTGTTTTCTTCCTTTAAATTTCTTTGAGGGAATTAATATTTATCCTTCATGTGCTTTAATAAAGAATGTGTAATGTTATTTGCACTCATGCAGATCAAGAATTGCGTCTCTGAGGCAATTTGAGTCTCTTCAGAGACTTTGAAAGGGATGTAGACGCTTAATGTTTTCAATTGGTGGTACAATGTTTAAGTCATCAGTGCTTTAGATAAGAAAATGAAAAGATGAGCTCTAACTCGCATACGAAGAACATAGAAACTTGTAGTCTATGACTTGCTCAGATATTGAGAAGGAGGCTTGTTTTTAGGGAGAGGGGATTGAAAACCAGATTGGCCACGTTCTTTTAAACTATTAAACAAACAAAAACCTCTCTCCTCTTTTAACAGTGTTGTGTTTTACTTGTTTTGTTGTTTTGTTGTATTTTGGGAAACAATCTGAAAGTGGCTTGTGTGTGTACTAGTGGGTTTTTCTTTAAGATGATCCAGACAAAATCTTTTGAGCATGTATTGATATTTGCAGACAGAAAGCTTACTTTCATCAGTTTTGTGGAAATGCACTCCGGACTCTTTCTCCACCCTTGCTGGGAAGTACTTTCTGAGGCCGCCAGTGTGGACTGTCTGCAACTTATGCTGAGTTAAAGACAGGACGTTTTATGTTTTGTGTGTTAACTGAGCTGATTTTTGTGTAATTGCTTGACCTTGCTTCAAAACTGATTTACCTTTCATGTACAATCAGGATGAGAGAAATACTGGCACTTTTGACTCTCCCCGCCTCAAATAATGTTAATATAATAAGTGACAATATACATAAGCACTACTTCCAAGCCACGTGTTGGAGAACTTGGATATCTCTGAATTCCTTGGCCTTTAACACTGTCAGGCACAATTTCTGGGGAAGGATAGGTGCATCCTTATTTTAAAGGTGCTGTCATCCATGAGTTACAGCTGTCCATCTCCTCTGTCCTGCAAAGCCTGTTTTACCTGATCATAGTCTTTGGTTTCCTCAATTGTTTTAGGAAATACTGTGCATTCTTACAACATTATTACAACATAATTTACAGATTAAACTGTTTAAATACATTGGTTTGAAGTATTACTGCTTTTGTTACGTGGCACCTGTCTGAAATACTCAAATCTGTAGTTTCCTACATTGTGTTTTAAAGGCTTTCTTTGAGGCGTTTTTTATGACTAAATCTCAGCTCATGACAGCAAACATAGCTAGCAATAGGTACTATTAGCCCAGGTGGTACAGCTTTAAAGAACACTTTTCAAAGGAAACGATGGAGGACATAGTTTAATTTTCTGTAGTTTAACTGCCATGTGCTGAGCTTTCCCAATCTCATCTGGCGAGATTAGACCAAGGGGATGAAATCTCTGTTGCAGCTGTTTTGCTTCTGACTCCTACTTTCTTCTGTTGCTGATGATATTCATGAAGATAACCATTTATTAGCTACCTCTCTGCTATTGATTTATTTTGGTCATGAGACTCTAGCTAAAAATTTGGATTTCTGGGGAAAAACTTCAAAGAGTTAATAAAAAAAAAACTGTGTTGATTTGTTTGAGTACTGTCAAACAATGAAAATCAAACAAGAGCTGGTGAGCTTTCTTCAGTGCTGCTTGCTACCAACTCTAGTGTGTTTGATTCTGCAGCTGCATTAGCACACTTTCCCTTTTCTCCCTGACTTTAATTATAGCATCCTTATTTATTTATTTTTGTATTTTTTATTCAGGAGGTAACTCCATGAGGTAACTCCCTTTTTGCCTTTAAACACAAATCCCTTTGCGTTCCTCCTGTCTCCATTTTCTCCTTGCAGTTAGGAATGATGGATTAGAATTAGGCTGCAGCACAGATTGGGAAAATCTCCCAGCATCCTCTTCCCGCAGAGGCATCAGCTTCCAGCATTGACTGTAGCCGCTGCCACTCTAACTGACATTTCTTTTGAATTCGGCTATGGAGAGTGCCTGTGATGCCAGCTGCCGGCTTGTGAACTTTTACCCTTTTATTCTTTTTGCTTGATAACTCATTAATGAAGCCTCATGGATATTGAGAAATAAAGCAGAACCAGTTTTCTCTTTATGCTTTTCTTTCTGGCTTTTTTTTTCCTGTGTGTGTGCGCGCGGTGGAAAAATAAGAGAGTGAAAGAAGCAGCGCTTATTTTTGCAAAAGGACTGTATTTACATTCCTGAAGTTAACTGAATTAATCCTGTAAGTATATTATCTCTGCCTACTAGTCCCTGAAATCATGAATGGGATATTCAGATTTATGGGGTTTTATCTGTGAAAATTTACTTTGGCAGGTATATTAAACTACAAAAGAATTTCTTAGATGGATTTCCTTGAAGAAGAGGGAAAAATTATATATCCACAATGGGTTTATGAAATAATTGTTTTTCTCTGCACTTTGCAGTGGTGAACAATGCTTTTAGAGAGCAGAAGCTTCTCTGCTGATGTCAGTGCTTAATCAGCTCGAATGCTGTAGGTTGTAGAACACTGCAAGGTGTGTATTTTGGGATGCTGTTCTTTAAAATGGGATAGTTTAAGGACAGTATCAAACTTGTAGTTATTTTCTTCATTTGTAGAGTATGTCTTCTACTCTTGGTATCTGTGCTGATGTAACCATTTGAAGTTATATAATTTTTGACTTAAATAGAAATGATTTATTTTATGGGTTGCAGTTCTGTGGTTTCTAAATACTAAATGTTAAGTAAAATACAGTGTGCTTTTAGAGATTTTAGTAGTTTAAGGTCTCCAACACTAGCTATAAGTTCACTGTGTAACAAATTCCAGTAAATTGGTTTGAAGTTTAGGAAGAGCGTCTTACTTAAGATCACACCGTCCTAATTGTTTGGATCTGAGCCAATATTTGTGTGACGCAGTGTTAGTCCCATAAACATCTGGCCTGATCCGGTGTCCTACTTGCTGTGTGATTTATTTCTTTTTTTTTTTACTGTAGCAAGACTAGAATTTTTATTCATTTTGTGTAAGACTGTAAGCTGTTATTATTATTTATTTATGCTAGCTCTTTCAGGGAGATACTTTTCAACATATTTTCTCGTCAGCATGTCTTACTTAGACCTGTTTTCCAAGGGAAACATTGAACAGTGGGGTTTTTTTGTGAACCTCCATGTATCTATATCTATATATTGTATATGAAGTTTTGGCTTTTAAGTGTCACCCTCTGGCGTATTCAGGTGCCTGTATTGACCTCAGATGGATTATTTGCTATAAACTGTTAGTGTGATAAGGGATATTCAAGCATAGTAGATTCTCAGTTTACTTGAGAAGATCTTGTGTTAAAACATACATCTAAAAATGCTGTTGGATTACTGAGTTCTATTAATAAATCTGATAACAACCTTTTATAGTGCTGTGCATTTCCATTAGTGTCCAGCAGAACAGTGTAAAGCAGATTTTTCTCCTACCTGCAAATCGACGTTAACACTGCTGTGTTTTTCCTTTCCCTCGTCAAACTGTGGTCACTTCTAAATACCTCTGATCGGATTGTTTTGCTGATTGTTTGTAGGATTACATATATTTTGCAACACCATGTCAAATTCATGCTGGAGTAGCTTGATACACTTGAATAGGATTATTTCACAATCATTCTGGTGATCAGATAAACTGCATGTTCAGGTGGGTAAATAAGTAACCCAGGTAGTTGTCATGTGTCCAGCTCCCACAATATGGCTGATTCATTATGGAAAATTTGCGTCTTGCTTACTGTGCATGTGCAGTGCAATTCGCTGTTGAACTTGAAGAACTTGGTGTCAGATAAAGCTGCTGATGTCTCTTTTTTTCCCCTCAGGCTGTAAAAAAAACTGACCTGCAAAAAATTAATTACTGAGTTACTCATTCTGATTAGGGGTCAGTCCAAAACTGAAATGCTTGTTAATGCTCTTTTTTTTTTTTTTTTTTTCCTTAAAAAAAACCAAACCTGGCTAGAAATGTAGCCTGTCTCTGTGTTTTTCAGAGGGGCAAACTGTGATGTTGGCAATGGCGGGTGCTCGTCAGCCAGTACGATGAGTTTACTCTTGGCACTAATTCGTGTGGCACCTGAGGTTCAAGCAGATGATCAACTTTGCCTTGGTTTTCTTCCTTTGTGCTTATTCAGTTGCTTTGTTGCATCTGTAGAGTAGTAATAATATGTGAGGATACAGCAATCAGTATTTTCTTGTGGTGCTCAGATACTGCATTGATAAACATATACATAAGCAGATTCCATGTTTTCAATAAAGATGGCCATCAGGAAAGTTCCTTTATCTCATCATCCCTCCTTGCCCTCTCAGTCGTGGACACAAAGTAAATATTTGGAACCAAAACCTTTTGATCACTTTCTTGTATTTGGTTACCAGATTCTCATGAAGCAGAACTGTAGCTGCTGGGTTGCTTTCTAACTAGAACAAAGACTGTCCTGTGTGTGCCCCCAAAATTTGAGATAACAAATAAGATTTATGTACAGAATGCAAAGCAAAGAAACATTATTGGTCTCTTGACAGGCTGTGGTCCAGCATTTAAGATTTAAGGTCACATGAGACTTTTAAGAAGGAATTTTTGTTTGTATGTAAAGTTTAGGGTGTGTTTGAGGTTTTTTTAAATTCATTTCATTCATAAGACAGTTATTACAAATATTTCTACTGCTGTGAGCAGTAAAATAAAACAGTTGTCTCCTGCGGCTAGATATGTATCTGTGAAATTTAGAAAAACTAAAATTAGAACTTCCTTTCTGAAATGCAAGCACACACCCCTGCCCCTGCCCAGCTTCTGCTCTGTGAGGAAGAGAGCTTCATCTGCCTTTCCTCTGCCTTGTCGTTAGATTACATATGCCTGGTAAGGTATAATGATTGATCAATTAAAATGCTCTCTTAGTGAAATTTCAATAGTCTATGAAAAGCTGTCAGTTAAAACTTTTTTTGGCAATGATAAGGTAGAAATAAAAACTGTAAAGTCATTCTCAGCTTATTTTTCATGGATATAATGTTAATAATTGTTGATTTTTCAACAGGGGCAACTGCCTTGGGTTTTTTTCCCTCTTACTCAGTTACCTCTTCTCTTCTTACTGTCTCTATTTTTCTGAGAGCTCCAACTACCTTCTTATAAAGTTCATTTTGAAAATACAGTTTTTGATGCTTTGTCTTTATTTTATTATGTGTACAAATACGTGTGTTGGACAGCTACTGTTTCCTCTCTTCTCCCTGCATCGGCATTTCTGCCACAGCTGTTAAGACAAAGGAGAAAAAATAATCTAATTAAAAAAAAAAAAAGACCAAACCCAACAATAAACAAAACCACAAAACCAACCAAACAAAAAACCCAATACTACTAAATAAAAGGAAGATGCCCTAGTGATGAGATTGCTTGATTGTGCAAAGGATAGCATAGGCAGATCCCTTGGTGTTGCGACAGCAATCCAGGGGTTCACTGATACAGATTTACAAATAACTGGCTAAATGCTACTGTCTCATGATGAGGTAGTGTTGAGGAGGAAGGTGCAACCTCACGGAACTGAATTATCTCATAGGGTGGCAGTGCCATCCTCTGCTGTTACCACTTCTGTGGGTAGATAAGTGTCTCCAAAATCTAAGTGAAAGCTAGTACGTTTGCCTCTGTCTTCTGTAGAATGTGGCTTTTAAATTCAGCGTGCAAGAAAGTCCTGAGGGAGGAAAAAGTCTATTACCCTTACAGTTTTGCCAAAGTACCAAGCTGTGTAAACTAATATAATTTAAATGAAATTACCATTGTTAGGGAGGTGTGTGTATTGTGTGGTTTTGGGTGGGGCTTTTTGATTCTTTTTGTTGATTGTTTTTTTAAAAACTGCCTGTTGTTGAATGGGTTGTAATATAGTAAGCCTTTAGAGTAATTTCTGCCTGTTGGCAATTTGGCTGGCACAGCACTGGATAGTTTTGCTGCCAATGGGTTTCCTTAAATGAATGTTTAGCACACACACTGCAGCATGCGTTGGTGAAGTTCTGAAACGGTAAAGACACTACGTCTTCAAAGGAATTATTTTATCAAGTCTGTCTTGCATTGGCATGAATTTTTTTCAGTGCTTCCCATAAGCTGGTAACATTTCCAAGGAATATGTAAGCCACACAGTTTTATTTATATAAAATTCATGCTTCTTATAGAAAAGGATGTGTCCATAATCAATGCAGAATTTTCTGTGAAGGTAAACCGTGACTAGTGGATTTACTATATGGGTTTAAAAAAATTAGCATTTGCCATACTGATAGCTGTAGTTTGTAGACTTTCTCTATCAATGATGATAATAGCCTAGGATAGGAAGTGATGGATCAAGAACTGGTTGAAAGGAAGAAGTCAGAGAGTCGTAATCAATGGAGCAGAATCTAGTTGGAGGCCTGTGACTAGTGGAGTCCCTCAGGGGTCGGTACTGGGACCGGTGTTGTTCAACATCTTCATCAACGACCTGGATGAGGGTACAGAGTGTACCCTCAGCAAGTTTGCGGATGACACCAAGCTGGGAGGAGTGGCCGACACCCCAGAAGGCTGTGCTGCCATTCAGAGGGACCTGGACAGGCTGGAGAGTTGGGCGGGGCGAAACCTGATGAGGTTCAACAAGGGCAAGTGTAGAGTTTTGCATTTGGGGAAGAAAAACACCATGTACCAGTACAGGTTGGGGGCTGACCTGCTGGAGAGCAGTGTAGGTGAAAGGGACCTGGGGGTCCTGGTAGACAGGAGGATGACCATGAGCCAGCAATGTGCCCTTGTGGCTAAGAAGGCCAATGGCATCCTGGGCTGTATTAGAAAGGGTGTGGTGAGTCGGTCAAGAGAGGTTCTCCTCCCCCTCTATTCTGCATTGGTGAGGCCACATCTGGAGTATTGTGTCCAGTTCTGGGCCCCTCAGTTCAAGAAGGACAGGGAACTGCTTGAGAGAGTCCAGCGCAGAGCCACAAAGATGATTAAGGGAGTGGAACATCTCCCTTATGAGGAAAGGCTGAGGGAGCTGGGTCTCTTTAGTCTGGAGAAAAGGAGACTGAGGGGTGACCTCATCAATGTCTTCAAATACGTAAAGGGGGAGTGTCAGGAAGATGGAGAGAAGTTGTTTTCAGTGATGACCAGTGATAGGACAAGGAGTAATGGATGTAAATTGGAGCATAGGAGATTCAAGAGGGATATCAGGAGGAATTTTTTTACTGTGAGAGTGACAGAGCACTGGAACAGGCTGCCCAGAGAGGTTGTGGAGTCTCCTTCACTGGAGACATTCAAAACCCGCCTGGACGCGTTCCTGGGTGATGTGCTCTAGGTGACCCTGCTCTGGCAGGGGGGTTGGACTAGATGATCTTTCGAGGTCCCTTCCAACCCTATGATTCTATGATTCTGTGATTCTATGATTCTATGATTTATTTAAGATGGAAATAATTTCAGACTTCTGGCCTTATGGATTAAGGTTTTTCTCTTGTGCGGTTATAAGTGGCACTGAAGTCTTGAGTTTTAGGTGAAATGGTAAAACGGTTTGCAAATAGTTTACTGTTTACAGTAGAAAAAACAATTTATCGTGTGGTCTTGTCTTTCCATGAGTATTTTTAAACTAACACATCAGGTTAAGAATTCTTGTTGTTCATAAACTGGAAGTGATTGGCAATTTAAAAGCACTGTGACCTCTCTCATGTAAAGGATTTATCATGCTTTAATTTGTTAGCTGCAAGAAACATCTAAATGTGGAAAGGCTACTCAGTTTGATTCCACATTTTTGAATTGCTCTGCAGGTGGGAGGAATGCATAGCATGCCTACAGATGGAAGAATAAAATTCAGCCTCATGGAGGCTTGCCTGATGAACCTTGCTTTTTCAGAGCACGATTCCTGCACCTAGCCAGCAAGGTACTGAAAGGTGTGTGCCAGCACTAGCATAATGTGGGTGTCAGGGGTGTCTGCAGTTCCTTACTCAGGTCAGTAGTCCTCAAAGAGAATGATCCATGCTCTGCTTTCATGAGGGTTCCTCAGATTCAAACTTGATACAGAAATTGTTCCTGGAAGTGGTGCATCTCTGCTTGTATTTATTAAAAAAACCTCACCCCACACAGAAAACAAAAACGCAAACCAAAGCCAGACAGAAGTCCCACACTTGTGAGTTTTAGGAGTAGCCCCTTGGAATACGAAGAAAATCCAACATAACTAGAAAGCTACTCTCTTTGGTTTTATGAGCACTTCCCAATGTTCACTGTATGTAAGCCTGTGGATTTTACTGCCAAGGACCATGTAAGCCTTCAGCCACCCTTCACTATCTTAAACATAAAACGTAGACCTATCAGACTATCTCAGGAGGATTTGGCGATATGCTTATTTGTCACTTCATGCCGTGGAACTGTTGGAGTGTATTTGTAATGAGAAGTGGTGCCACCTGTGGCTCCGTGGTAGGTAAGGTGGTATCCTTACAAAGCGTCTCACTGTTTATCTGATGGGATTTATACTTGTGTTGCAACTTGGTGTCTGTGCAAGGGATTGATAAAAGTGCTAACAAATAACATCGTCCCTTAGGAAATGGTCCAAACTAGATTTCACTACTTCAGTGGTGCTTTCTTAACCAGAGAAGGTAGAGTTGTTTCTTACCTGTTATCCATAGACAGAGACACTAGTTTGCTTTTTCTACTTCAACCTTACTGGAATAATCTGACAGCATACAGAGGCAAGGTGTTGAATCACAAGGGGAATTAGCAGACATTGTTGAAGGATAAAATTATTGAAGAAAATAAGAATTCAGGTTTCTGTACTGTTATTTTTTTATAGGGCTAGGCAGAAAATGTCTCTATCTTAGTACAGGATGACTCTATTTTCCCTTCACTGAGACTGAAGAGAGAGGAGTAATAGTAGACTACTACAGGACTTCCTGTGCTTGTGTAGAAAATGACTGGCAGAGATCAAGAGCTAAGAGTCTGTTCGTTTCCAGTTTCCTCCATCTTAAAGCATGACTGTTAAATATTGCAAAATTAAGAATGGAAGTGTCCTTGATCTACTGACACACGGCTAATCTGAGGCATAGTTCAAAATTAAAAACATAGCAAAAAGAAGGACGCCAGGCACAGGAAGCTTTTGTGCTGCAGTGACACAAAGTGTCTGGGTCATTTGAGTTTAACACATAGTTGGTGGCTCTTTTTAATGTTTTGTATCTTTGCTAAATGGTAAGACCAACCCAAAAGGGCATCAAGTACAATTTGGCATGCAAAGCCGTGCAAGGTATGAGCATGAAGTGATGATTAATGATGTCTCTGTGAGCTGTAGACCATGACCTTTGATTCTGTAGTTTGAGTACAGCTTTTTATCTTGCCTGGGAGAGTCTTTTGGGGAGACAATGGGTTCCAGTCCCCCAGGACTCTGTTGAAGGCTCAAGTTTGTTCTGTGCCAAGCATGCATGGCAATTGACATGAGCACAGAAGCACAGAGCTCAGTGCCTGCACAATAGTCCCCTCAATAAGGGAGGGAGGGGAAGAAATCCTGTCAGCTATAAAGCATCAGAATCGCCACTGTTCTCGGACATTGCAAAGGATTGACACTGTTAATGTAGAGCAGCTTTCAAAAATACCTTGAGCCAACTAACCAAGAAAATGGAGCTCTTGAGTGGATTCTGGTGAGGATCAGCTGCTATTTACCATTAAGAAGTCATGTCCTGGCTATTTGAGATGCATGACAGGATAATTACACTTTTTGACATGGTAGAACATAAACAGATATTTGTAAGTACAAAGGGAAAGATCTACTTCAGAAAGTGAAGAAATATTTTGAATAGCGACAGTGAGTATCTGATTTTGACGGTATATTCCTGCAGAGAAGATGCTAAGAAGAGCAGCCTGAGAACAATATGTTTTAATGCTGTTTTGTCAGCACTAACTTTGGAAGTAAATACTCTAGCAGATGCCTGTGTATGCATTCCTCAAGAAGAATGCTACAGATAGGTTTCTTGCTTCCCTACGTGTTGATACTGTGGTTGACACCCAGAATGGTTTTTGCTTGAGTTAAAGCAAATAAATGCCTCTAAAAATTCTTCTTCTGGTGAAGCTTCTGTAAGTGTTAAGGATCACTTGTTTGCTAAAGTAGTTATTTCCTGGGAAAGTGTTCTCTTAGATGTGATAGGTTTTGTTTTCTCGATCCTTATCGTCAAAACAGCATGCTCCCAATTTTTATCAATTCTCAACTTTCGCTCCTTTTGTTTGTCAGATATGCATCTTAATGTGGGTATTTTAAAACTGAATTGTTATCACTAGTTTCACTTTTTTGTGTTGGGTTTTTTTTCCCTCTCAAGAAGTTTTACTTTGCTCCCATTAATGGCCTAAAATATTTTCACGAATTGTAGCCCAGTAAGACTTTTGTTAGCAGCAACAGTAGCTGTACGAAACCAAGTCACTGGCAATGAAGTTTTGTTTATCAGATGAGGCTGATTATTTTGGCTGTGTTGTAAAAGAGCCAACAAATGGTTTTAGAAGTTCAAAAGCTGATTCTGGGATCCCTATTTGTGCAAAGTACTGCTTGCATGTTTAAGTGCAACTAATGTTAATTAGGTGATGTGGAACTCAGTCCTAAATATATGATTTAAAATGTGGCAAATATAGGTAGATTAAAGACAGGCTCTTCTGCAATTCTGTTCCTAGCTCCTGAATCCCTCTTCAAGAGATGAGTTGGTAGATCATTGCACGAGGGGTGATTGTATTGAAAGCTGACTAAATCTCTTGGAGATACAAAGACAGCAGAGTGGTACCAAGTCAATACTTAACTCAAGCCTTATCGCTGCTTTTCAGAAATGCTCTTACACTGACTCCTGATATGGACCGATAGGTGATACTGTTTAACTCATTACCTGTTTAAATAACTTACTACTAGATCACTAACTTCTTTCATTTGTTTTAGGCTAGTAGTTATGCTCCTTTTTTAATTAGTCTGTAGGGGAAATAAAAGGAAAGCAGCTTAATAAGCTGTAAACTGTTTTGACATTTTAAATTACTAGTGCTCTTGCTTTGTGTACATCCTGAGGATTACCGTTCTAACAGTGAATGTTCCAATACATCTCAGGGTTTTCAAGTTGGTATTCTTATTCTTTGTTTCTGTTGCAGATCAAAGTAGTTGATTAGAAGAACCTACTTAAAGCTGCTAATAACTTCCTTATGGACAGTATATCTGGATGGTATTGGGACAGTTTAATGAGTAGCTCAGCACCAAGCCCATGATACATAGGCTACTTCTGGAATTCAAAACATTTATTCTTTTTTTGTAAAATAAGATTGACATAGAAGTGAGAAGATAGCTTTAAAAAAATTGTACGTGTTGGGAAGAGGTATCCTTAAAGTACCTAGATAGTAACACAGTGGTGTTTACTCTCCTGGTAATGTGACATTGTTATCTTTGAGTAGCACCCAATATAGCACAATTTTCTTTTCCTTTTTTCATTTAGAAGTGAACTGTGTTCACTGCCTGTAAAATCCATAGTAATTTCACTGAGGTGGTGTCAATTTAGTCTACTCCAGGGTAAATTAAAGCATATGCTCATCTGAGGTGATAAAATGTGCCGTGTTTCTGTCAATTCTAGGAAACTGTATGTGGAGCTAGGGAAAAAACTGAAATTGCCAAAATAAGACTGAGTCAGAAGGAGGAAAAACATGAGTCAGAATGAGAGTGTGAGTCAGCATTGTTCACCAAGCTGTTCATCAGTCTGCTAACTTGCTGAAGAAATTGGTTTGTCATGTTTTGAGAGGAGAGGAGGAAATGTGCTTTTTGCCTCTGCGTAGAAGTATTCCTTGTCTGGCAGCGAAGATAGCCAAGTTGCTTCTGAGTCAGTATGCTCCTTTCTTCTGACTGTTGTAGTATCAAGTTGTGAATCTGAGTTGGAGTGATTCCTTCTGGTTATGTTCCTCTGCTGAAGGATGTAGGAAAACAGTAAAAAAAAATACGTGAAGAGCAATTAAACAGGAGTGAGAGTCTTTCGTAGAGGATGTGATTCACTTATCAGAAATAAGAGTCTGAGAAAACTGGCTTCCCAAATTTTATATCTGAGATGGCAGAATAACTTCATAAGCTTGTTTGATGTCAGGAGTGGGTAAATGTATTGACGTAAGGAGTGCTGTTTGCATTGCCTGCAGGCTTTGGTCACACATAAAGGCAGTAGAGCAGGAACTGGTCTGTAATACAGGAAAAGAACATGACAGCAATGTGCTGGAGTGATCTGCTGCTTATCCATTTAGTTGGAAAAGATACCTTTGACAAGGTGCCAGGACTCAGTTTTAAGGAACCTTGTTTATGGAATTGTTTCACAAATACTGATACGTACCCTGGTGATGCTAGAGTCAGTGGTATGATGGCATCTGGGAGCCTGATGGCTAACAGTCCTCTCTGATAACAGCTAAAAAGCCAGCAGGTCCATGGCTATGTTCTATAAAATAGAGATTGGATTTTTTCCTTCCAAAGGAAGTCTAGCGGTTGCTGATTGCAGGGTAGGAAGTGTGCAGATTTACAGTGTACAAATACAGAAAATGTGTTTCTTTTCACTGAGATGAGGCCTAGTGAAGCAGTGGAAACAGGACATTGCCCTTTCATCTTGATCCTTGCATTCAGAATAATGGTACAGGAGTGGGGTACTGTAACACTTTTATCTATCTGTTTGCTGTTATTTTTCACAGGAAGTGGTAGGAAACTTTCTTACTCTTACTCTTTCTAGGCTGAATGCAAATATTTCACAATAAATGAATAAAGTAGAGATCAGTTATTAAATTACCTGCTGTTATGAATGATCCACCTTCCCTCAGATTCTTTTACGAACTGTGTGATCATACGTCTCTCTTGCGATTCTCTTATCTCTCTTACATCAGATGACCATTCATAATTCCCCCATACTCTGTGTAGCAGCAGGTCATTGCCTCCTGTTGGGCATTTCTGTTCCTGTAGTTCACAGAGTTCTTCGCCCACCTCAAAGTTAGCAAAAATGCTGCGAGAGGAGAGGCCCAGAGGTCCATCTATCCCCAGCAATCTTGAAGATTCCCTCCCCCCACCCCACCCAACTTAATGTGGCCGCAGGAACAGGGCAGTGGTAGTCACAAAATAGTTGTAGTGTGGAAGTATGACAGAGTAAAAACTCATTCTTGCCATCTAGTAGGTCTCAACTTTGATCACTGGATATCTTTTTTTTTTTAAGGCAATCACTGCAATCTCCCCTTGTTTTCCCCCTTTCTTGAGAAATTATTTGAAAGCAGCGAGCCTTTTTTTCTAAAAACAGAGTAAATAGAATGTGTAATCTAACCAGGCCTGTACTGAAATGTAATTTCCTAAAAAGCTAATGAGGATCTAGAAGCATGGGAACACACAGTGGTGGTGATAGCATGTTATTGAGGGATTAAGTCAGGTCCCTCCTTTTGTACCAGAAAAAAACCAAACCAGCCTCTAACTAGATAATTTTATTTTTTTTTAAATTATTAACAGATGGTACTCATGGAATTAGGTAATAAAATTGAGTGGTTTAAAAAAAACCTTTCAGTCATTACAAATTAATATTCTTTTTTTACTTCTTACCACTGTTCTTTGGAGGGCATACTATTTAAGACATTTGAAGAGGGACATGTAGATGTGTACATTTCTCTACTGCTTGTATAAATATTTTAATTTGGACAGATTTGTTTACATATTCAGATTCTGAATGCAGTAAAATTCAATTGCTCTCATCCTAGTTGTTTTGATAAGTGTTTTAACTTTGCTTTACTGAGTAGGAAGTGTAGGATCTCAAGAATACTTCTGATGATTGTTAACAGGAAACCTTTAACTGGTTGAGCAGATTTAGTGTGAACTGCTGAGTCCATTCTTTTGCCAAAGAGCTGTGATGTTTTGTAACGTAGTCTGTGGTTCTCTTGATCCAGGCTCTGGAAAGAACTTTAATTTGAGGGTATGAAGAGGTGTCACAGGCTGAGGCTTTGGCAGGTATATGAACTAACTGCTCAGGCAGGTAATTTTGTCTTCTAGATCTAGAAGCTAGAATGTGCAAAAGGAGTTTGCAGTTGGCTTTGATAGTTGGGGTTTTTTCCCCAAACTAAAGAACAGAGAATGTGAATTTGTGATGTGAGGAGATAGGGATATTCTGTGTGTCTCCTATGTGTCTTTCTTGGTCTATGGGTTCACTTTTCAGGAATGGATGGTGGAAGATGTCTCTGTGTTAGAATTGTAAGGCAATTTGCATTTTAGCCTACAAATCAATGCAAGATGTGAGCATGAAGTGATGATTTGCACTTGCAATTTAATGTCAGATGTTCTACTTTTTCAAAGATAATTGAAGTTAGATCTGAGAAGTGCTAATTCCCCTGTTAATTTTAGTGCAAGTAACATCATAAAGATAAAAAACTATGTCTGCTGAAACATGAAGAAGAAAGTTCTTAAACCCAAAGTGACCTAGCAAAGTGCTACTTTCTGATAAAAATTTATATGCTTCGTAATACTTTCCTTTTCCCCTCATCAAGGAGGAGCCAAATGGAAGAAATTAATTGGAGTGTTTGAGAGACAGAGGAGAAAGAAAAAAAAAAATCAAAGAGATTAAGCAAACTGTATTCAAAGGGGAGACCAAAAGTTGTGCATGATCCTGAATTCCTAGTGAAAATGGTGTCTCATTTTGTAACCATCATGGAACAGTGCTACTACTATTTTTTTTCCTTTTTCTTAATTTTTTGTTGAGAGATGTGTTTCAGAGACTTTTAAGGTAGTATGAGTAGTGGGGGAAATTTGAAAAATTAGACTATGGGTTTACACTGGTATATTTCTGTCATTGAGTGTCCTTGATTATCAACTGTCTTGCAAAGATGAATCACACAGTCTTATATACAAAAAGACTTAGGACTTTGAAAATGAAAAAAAAAAAACCAACCCAACCACCTCTACTTTTCTACAGTTTGATTGTGACATTTCACTTAAAGTAGTCTCCAAGCTCAGGTTTATAATAGAACCAGTGTGTTTGTATTTAAATACACAATGTGAAGTTTTCTGAATAAAATACCATAATATGTTTCTATAATTGATGGAACTGCCTTGTAAAAAATGGTTGGCTAGATAACAGGTTAATTAAGATTAGCCAGTGTAGTATGAATTATAAAGTGTACATTTATGTTCTGTATTTTCCAGTGCAGTCTGGGGTATAAAGAGTGGTATATAAACAACAACAAAATCGTAACTTTTTTTGTCTCCCTACAGGAGAAGAAAAGACACTGCTATTGCTTTATCTGATGGATTTTTATTTGTTGTTGGGCCTGGTGTGTTTATACATAGACCTAAATTAACTTGCTGTACAATAACTTCCCTGAAGTACTTTTAAGAAAACTGGAAGGCAATTTAGGTATCTGGCTTAAGGGTTTTTCATTGAGAATGTAAATGTTTGGCATGTTGTTGGTGACATAGGCCAGCAGTGAAGAGAACACAAATGCAGATTTGCTCTCCAGGAGAAGGCTAATGAAGAGTTTGATACCTATTCCCTGTGTAGTAGGGCAATCCAGGCTGTGTTGCAGTGCTCGTTCCCCAGGCCCTCGCAAGGACCAGATGTTGGGATGAAACCTGGGGCGTGATGAGCTGGCTGGGTCCCTGCACACGTGGGAAGAGGGGTGGCTGCTTTGCTGGCAAGACTTGTTCTGGGTGACTGGGTCGCCACAGTGCTCCTTCTCTGCTGGTGTGACAGTGGTGCTTCTGTTGGAGAGCTGGAGATCAGGGCAGCAGGTTGCATTGAGAATACCCCACCTTTCCTTCAGCTTGTGCACAACCAAAGGACCTGAAGGCTTAATGAGTGGCTAATGGTAATAAGCTGCAAATGCTTAGGCTTTTAAGAACTGTAGAGTTTTGCTATGTAAAACTCCTTGAATCTTAAAATGGTATGCCTCATAATCAAGTTGAATCCCAGTATGGGAGAAAATAAAGGTATTTAAATGGTCTTTAAAATCGTTAGTAACAGTCTGGTGGTAAAACTGCTGGATTTCAACTGCTGGGGCAATTCACCATTATGAAGGGCAGGATTTGCCTCTTGGTATGTTCAATAATAAATATCTAGAATTGACAAATATTGAATTAGAGATTTTATTTTTCTCCGAAAGGTGAATTTTTCAAGTACTGCCACTAAAAAATGACAGAAAATAAAATTGAAAAAGAGTTTGTGGATGTCATCTAGCCTTATCTCAATTTTCTGCCCCAGAAGGGTTACAAAAACCAGGGCCAATGTGTTTAAAGCTTTGGGGTCATGGAGAGGGGAGGAGTGGAGCTGAAGCTGAATATTCTGTGTAAAAACCTGTCTAGTCATATTTTTGTGTCCCACTTTTTCTTGGTTTGGTGTTTGTGTGTGTTACTGTCAGTTTTATAGCAGCTGCAGTCCTCTCTTGTTTCTCTTCTTAAATTTCTCCTTCAGGGTTCTTCTGTTCCGATCAGCACTTAAATATTCATCTCACTGGCATGATCTGTTGCTTTCCACTGCTTAACCTTACTTGGATAAAGCCCATTATAGAGCCTAAACCTGTTGTTTTAAAGCTGTAGTCAGATTATCTTTTCCCGGTCCAGCTGTGCGCATTGAAGACTGTGTAGCTTCTAGGTACCGTCACGACCATGAATATCCAGTTTGTCACCAGTTCTGCCCAGGGAGCAATTTGTGAGTGCTTCTGAGTCTTTCAGACAAAACTAGCCAAGGTAGCTGAGGAGGAGGAGAGAAGAGGAGGCTGAGGGGAGACCTCATCACCCTCTACAACTACCTGGAAGGAGGCTGTAGAGAGATGGGGGCTGACCTCTTCTCCCTGGGGACAAGGGATAGGACAAGAGGAAACGGGTTCAAGTTATGTCAGGGCAGGTTTAGATTGGATATCAGGGAATATTTTTACACTGAAAGGGTTATTAAACATTGGAGTAGGCTGCCCAGGGAGGTGGTGGATTCATCATCCCTGGAGGTGTTTAAGAAAAGGGTAGATGAGGTACTTAGGGACATGGTTTAGAAGTGGTTTTTGTCAGGGTAGGTTAATGGTTGGACTTGATGATCTTAAAGGTACCTTCCAACCTCACCGATTCTATGATTCTGTGTTAGGTGGCTTCCTCTTAAGCAAGTGCAAGTGATTTTTCTTGAAGTGAATTAGGAAGAACAAAAGCTTTTGGCATAGCTGTAGGCTTCTGACAGGACTATTTTTGGCATAGCTGTTTGAAGAGTGAGCGTCTGTTTACTGCTTTCTTGGACAAAAATATTATTTTGTCATCTCTCTCGAGATTTAGACCTGAATACAGGGTCTGAAACTGCATTTGTACAAATAGGGAGAATTGAGAACTTGGACACAGTGATAAGTCTTCAGTATTTGTGTTATGTAAGTATCAGTAAAAATTACTTCGCTGCATATTGACTGGTAAAAAAAAGAGGACAAAGCCATAAATGTCACTTGAATAAGCGAAGAGGGCATACACATGTAGCATAGGTAAAGTGTTAAGCATAGGACTTGGTTTTTAAAGCTAGATTTTAAAAACGAGTAATAAAATTGCTGTAAAAGACCTCCTGTGTTGTATAAGGGAAAAAAAAAAAAATTGTTTACAGTTCGACTAAACTAAGAAATTTTTATTTTTTTTTTTAGGGCATCCAAGATGGATCTCAAGTGTGCTCTAGAAGAATGTTCAATGGCACTGAACTTATTTCTAAATAATAAGTTCTCTGAAGCCCTGGAACTACTTCGTCCATGGTAATGTCCTGTTATTTGCTGAAGTCACTGTAAACAGATAAAGTATGCTACCTGGTAGCTGAAGATTAATTTAAGGCCTCTGAAGATAGTATTTTTTGTTTATTCCCTTTTTTCTGTAGGCATTTCTCAGTATCTCTGGGTTTTATTAGTACACTTGTTTCTCCTTAAGACTGCAAAGCCTGTTAATGAAGCACTGAATTTTTCTGTTAGAGTTTAAGCTGTCTTTCCTCATGCACAGGGAAAAAGCAGGGGAGCAAGACCATATCCAGCGTACATTTTTGAGAATTTGTAGAATGGAACTGTTTTTGACAAGACAACAAAGCTGGAAGAAAACTCCAGAATAGTTTTTGTTGCTTTTTATGTTACATTTGAGTCACAGTAGCGTTTACCATTAAAGCCCACCTTTCGATATTCTGACTGGTCCTTCTTATCCTCCTGTTGCCTTTGCTCCATGGAGAAGAAAAGCATGGCAGTACAGATGTAGGCAACTAGAGTGGTGAAAGGTTCGCAGGATAAACCTAGTTTACCTGTGACTGCATGGGGAGGCAGTCTGAGTGGCTGTTATTTAGGTCTCCACGGTTTTGATGCTTTGAGTCACAGTTGCCCAACAGACTTTGAGCTTATTATATAGCATGTTCAGATAATCTGCAAAGGAGGGCCTAGCCTAGCAAGGAAACAAAAAGACACCTTTAAAAAAAAACAAGCCAAATTTTTCTACTGAAAAACAGCCTTTTAGTGAAAGTTAAACTTAAGTCCTTAAATAATGTAAAAATTTTAGTGACGGTGTTGATATATTTAAGAAATAAACACTTAGCCCGAGGGTCTGTCTTCCTTGACCCTGCTAAAATTTTCTGTCTTTGAAAATTGCATTNGCAATTATGTTGTGAAAGACAGGCTGCTTCAGTGTACCCTTTTATGCAGGATAGAGCATATGCGTACTGGCTTTTCTGTGACACAAATGCAGATTTTTGTATCTTTGGATCGAGTAGTAACATTAGAGGATGTCCTTACTACTTATGTTAAGTGAAAGCAGATGGACTAGTATTTATGTCAAGGCTTAATTAGCTAAATTAAATAGATATACCAGCAGAGTATAAATGGCTTATAATTAAGTGTGAATGTTTGTGTAACCCAGTTTGGATATTTTCTGGAACTTGCTATGACAGTATCCTGTGGAGGCAGATGTGTAGCACCCAATGCAAGATGATACTTCCTAGATTATATTCTCGTGTTCATTACTTTCCTACTTTATTCTTCTTTCTTTTCACAAATTAAGGCAAGTGTCTCAGCATTTAATTTTGTATTGCAATTTAAAGTTTTCCTTAAATGCACAAGACTTATATGTTTACCCTAGGTCTAAAGATAGTATGTACCATGCCCTTGGGTACAGCACTATTTTAGTTATGCAAGCTGCTATGACCTTTGAACAGCAGGATATACAAATGGGAATTTCTACAATGAAGGAAGCTTTGCAAACCTGCCAAAGGTAAGCCTAAACAACGAGCATTTATGAGATACTCAATACAGTAAATGTTCTTTGTAAGATATCCCAGCTGTATGTATGTTCTCTAATAGCAATATAAGTCTGGAAAGGCAGAGTAATTGTTGCTGTCCAGTTGTTATTTGTAAGGGTATATTTCCTAGCATTGGGGGGGGGAAAAAAAGACTTTTTGCATCTGGTCGTGTGTAACCTCTGAGGTTGGAAAGTGGACCTACACATGAGCTGACACTACATGATTGAACTGCCTGAGCTATTTCAACTTGTGACATTTTGTTTTCCATGAGGATCAAGAATTTAAAAACTCCATATTTTGAATTTTCCCTTTCATCATGAAAATTCTTTTTTTTTTAAAAAAAAAAATTTGTTTTCAAAGGTGGACCCTAGCAGTTTAATAGTGTGCACTGAAGTTTCTTATAAAACCAAGCAATTTTAAAATTATTGTTCTAAGTGTTTTGTTACCTTTAAATTAAGGGGCTATTATTCCCATCAAGAATGATGCAAACCTTTTGTTTCTGGTCTTGCTTGGAACAGCAACGGTATAGGGTAGAAAGTAGAAGTTATTAGTGACCTTTATTTTTTTAATTAAAAAACCTTAGAAAATGTTTTGTCAAAGCTAAAGTGCTTAACAAGCCTCTGACAGAAACAGAAATGAGTGCTTTATTCTGATGTACTGCTTCTTTATGATATTGGGTAGACTATAACTTATCATGAATGGTTTCCAAAGAAATTGCCTCCAAATGTTTAGACATTTAATGTGACCTGCTTAACAATGACAAAAGAAAAGGAAATGGGATCAAATTATCAGGTACTACCCAAAGAAAATAAAGGGTTATCAGTTTCTGCCTCTTTTTCAGGTTTGCTATTGATTCACAGTTTCATCTGAACTATGATGTTTAGTATGTCTGAAAATTAGGTGCCTCTTTGTACTTCAGAGAGTTTCAAATAAGGGCTGCCATCTTTGCAGGGTACAGACTTCTATGCATGAGTGCTCTGCTCTAGTCTGACACATAAAAATGTGAGATAAAGGCAATCAAACACTTAAAGGTAAAGAATTGCCAGAACTACATGTGCCTTAATTGAGCATATTTTTTGATATGCATTGTTAATCTGTAGTGTCATAATCTTGTTATCAGGATCCTGTGTTTTTCAATGTACAGAATACTGTGAACAATTGATAAGCTAATGCTCAGTATTTGTAATTAATGACTTCCTGGCTTAGAAAATATGTTCCTTTTCTGAATGTAGAATTGTTTCTTTAGCTTCTTTGTAAAGCCGAGTTGTTTGTAAATAGTAACAAATTCATTTTTGGAATGTTGTGTTAAAATAAACTAGCAATTTATAACATGGACAGTTGAGATCTGTTGAAAGTAGAATATGTGACATTGTCGTCATATCTGGCATAAAATGCCAAAAGATACTGAAGTACTAGAGCACCTTTTGATTTTTTCATTCTAATTCTGAGCACAAGTTTAAGAAAGGGGAAAAGAATAATTAATAAAACTTTGAAGTCCAGTTCAAGTGGCTTGCCGAGAGTCAGAGACACCTCTGCAGTTGATGGGTGGAAGTTGGGTGGAAGCTATTGTACACTTAAAGTAGATTAAATGCATGCTTGGAACATCAATCAAGGCTGGATAGGCTTCTGAGCCTAGATGCATACCAGTGGCCACAATTAGACTACTCAAAGGATTGAAACTGCTGGCAAATCATCCCTTTACTAAGAGCGTCTATAAATTATGGTTTGAAATGTTTAAGAACTGTAAATAATTTAAGTTTAAATATGTGTTGAAATGTTGCTCATGCTGTGTGGGGTTTTCTTCTTCTGTGTACAACTGATTTAGATTCAGAAAAAGAAACACAGTGGTGGAATCCTTGTCCAATCTAGTTTCTAAACAGTCAGCAGATCAGTTGAGTGAAGGTAAGTGGTTTATAATAAAATTAAAATAACAAAGTGAAAAAAGCTTAAACATATACTTTGGCATCCAACCATATACATATGGACCATATACTTAACCATCTATATGGTGTTTTTTTAATTTGAATGCAAAGCTTCTCAAAATGGGGGATTCAGCCTAATTTTTTTTTTTTTGTCATTGAGCATGCATGAATTAAGAAAGGAATGCCTTTCACAATGCATTATAGGGGTGAAGGGGGATTTCTTTTTTTTTTGACTGAAGACAGCTCCCAAAAGTTTAATAATCATCAGTGCTGTGGAATAAGTCCTTATTGTTAGTTGCATTTGAATCTGATTATATATATTAACAAGTTTTGTGCTTATCTGTTTTGCCTCAAGGTGTTTTGGGAAATGGTATCAGTACATTGTTCATGGCTGTGAAAATGCTGATCTCCTATTTCTGATTCAGGCAAAATCAAGTATGCTTTTTTTTCTAACCTGACACAAAAGAATCCTCTTTAATACTGGACACTTGAAATTCGCCACATGTGCACTGTACATACAGCAGCCTTCTGCATGTGGCTGGTCGTGCAACATGGGTGCAGAATAACTCATGTCGTGTGTGTTGTCAAATGTACCTTAGTGCTGCATGAGGACAGAAAGTCCACCTGGTGCTTTTGTTTTGCTGAGCATGACGTCGTGAAAACCTGTTCTTAGAGTCTTACCGGACTTAGGAAAAGCCTGAGCCGCAGCAAGTGTTAGCATTCACCTGTAAAAGTTTTTTCTAAGATGTGGAAGGAGGGTTGGAAGAACAGGTTGCTATAGTCTGATATTTAAACTTAGGATCAATGGAAAGTACAGGAGAGCATCCACCAGAACGACAAGTAGCTTTTGCCCTACTCTGAAGTCAGCTCTGGAAAGATCAAAGGTGTTGTCTGAGCAGGAGAGAAATAGAAGATTATTTTTAGCTTTCCAATTACTGCTTCTACTGGGATTTGTGTATTGCAGCTATTATTCATCAGTTATCAAAACAGCAACAGAAGAATCTTGCTTTTTTTTTTTCTTATTTTCTTGGCAGCATTTTATTTGTTCCATTTATTCCAAAAAAAGAATACTGACAATAACTTTGCTGATAGTAAATAACTTTTCTTTCTTACGTAGAGGAAATGCATGCTGAAATCTGCTATGCTGAATGCTTACTACAGAAAGCAGCTCTCACCTTTGTACAGGTAAAGTTGATAGTTTATTCTGTATTTCTGTTAGCAGTTTAAAGGAAGGATGTTAGTTTAGTACTTGTAAAACACCATTCCCACAGTAGGTATAGTATTTAAAAACCAGACTTTTTCCTAGTAAATGAGTGTCATTTCATGGCAGTGACTGAAAGTGTGGTAATTCTTCTCTTTTTATATGAATAACCAGTGATGTTATTGATACCCAGGAACCAAAAACCTAAGGTATATTGCAGTCTTACACAGATGGTACATCGAAGTGACTTACATCATACCTGACAGCATCTAGCACTTGTTTAAAAAGATGTTCAAGTATGAGGAAATGTCTTGTTTCAAAGTGGAGGTCTTTTTTTGCACAGAAAAGATAGAATGTTTCCCAACCAACAAAACTTCAACTCATGCACGTTTATCTCCCATTCGTTATCACTCTCCATGCACTTTTCACATGTTGTCAGGAGCAGAATAGTAATGAATGGTTATAAAATGAGTATTCCTTAGCTTTGCTGAGGTGATAATACAGTTCACAGAAAGATCTGCTGTTTAACACTGTGTAGAGCTTCTTGTTTAGCTTGTGGNNNNTCTTGTTTAGCTTGTGGTTCAGGGACTTCGTGCTACTGTGTTTTCAAATCTGATTTCAAATTTGATTCCTGAAAACAGGAGTTGTTAGTCTTACTGGTTTTTATGTATGTGAGTGTTGTACTAGTGTTTTTAGTTAATGTATTTTAGGTAATCCCTTTGGAGGCACAAAGATATTAAGATCAGGTGGACCTAAAAAGTTAATTTGGCAAAGCTTTATAAACCACTTAATATAGTACTTTGAGTGTCAGGAAATATTTTTAATGGAATGCCAGTCTTGCCTATAACTGTCTT
>VXBO01012446.1:507-23571 GCA_013400135.1 Rhinoptilus africanus
TCCCTCCCCTCCCACCCTGGCTGGCCCTCTACCTCCTCTCATCAGGCGTCGCTATCCCCACGCCCTGCCCCATCCCTGCCTCTGTTCTGCCCTTGCCTCTCTCTTTGGCACCCGCACTATCGACCGCTCCCCCTTGCTGTCCCCATCTCCTCCCTCCGATCCTCGTCTCCCTGTCCCTCTTCTCACTGGCTGTCCCCATCTATCTCATGCACGACCCTTCCCTCCTACACTGTCCTTCCATCTCTCTACCTGTTCCTCTGTCTCTCTTGCTGTCCATCTGTCTGTCTCTGTCTTATGGTCCCCATTTTTCTCAATGTTGCCTGCTCCCTGTCCTTTTGTGTCTCTCCCTGCCCTTGCTGTTCTTTCCTCTCTTGCAATGTCCCTTCTTCCTCTCTCTGTGTTTTTTCCTCTCTCCTTCCCTCTGTCACTTTCCATCCCTCCTTGTGCTTCCTGCCAACCCCTCTCACTCCTTCTCTCCCACTGTCCTGACTGGTCTTTCCCCCCACAGCTGCCCCTCACTCTCTCGCCACCTCCTTCCCTGTCCCATACCTTCCTCTCTTTCACTGCCCCTGCTGCTCTCCTGTCTCACTGTTCCTTTCATTCTCCTTGTCTTGCTCTCTGCCCATCTCTCTGTCTCGTTGTCCCTACATCTCTTTATCTCTCTCTCTCACTGCCCCTATATTTCTTTCATGCTCACTGTCCCTTCCCCTTTCTCATAGTTTCCACGCATTTCCACTTTTTATTTTCCTTTCTTGGACACTTTGCCTCTCTCACAAGCACTCTCTCTGTCTTGCACATACTTTGTGTCTCTTGCATGCTCATTGCCTCTACTGCATGGTCTTTTCTCTTGCACACTTTTTGCCCCCTTTGAATAAGCTTTCCCTCTCTGCCTTACAAGTTTTTTGATTCATATTCACCGTGTTATAATCTGTCTGTATCTATTTCTCCAGTTCATGCGTTTCTTCTCTTGCACATGCTGTTATGTGCAACCTGGCATGCTTGAGCTCTCTTGCACACTTGCTTTCTCTCATGCTTTTACTCTCTCACTTCTGCAACCTCTCTGTCATATTTTGCCTTTTTTATGTGCTTTCAGTCTCGTATGCTATCCCATCTCATGCGCTTTCCCTTTCTTTTGCCTTCTCTCCAGTGCTTTCACTCTCTTAGGCACACTTTCCCTTCCTCATGCAGCCCTTTTACTCCCTCCCTCATGCTATCTTGCATACTTTCCATCTCCCTGGGCACTTTCCTGTTCTGTTACATGCTTTCCCCTCTTCCATGTGTGCATTCCCTCTCTAATGAACATCTCTTCTTTTTTCCATACATTCCCTCTCATCTTTCACTGTGTGCATTTTCCCTCTCTTGCTCTTTCTGTTGCACCTTTCCCCTCTCTTGTGAATGCTCCCTCTCTTTCTCTCCCTCACTTGCTTGTGTGTACACTTACACGCCCTTACTTGCTTTCCCTTTTTGTCTCTGGCATGCTTTCCCTCTCTCATCCTTTTCATCTTTCTCTCATGAGCTTTTACTAACTCAGTTTCCTGCTCTATCATGCACGTTCCCTCTCTCTTTCATACACTCATATACCCTTTTCATTTTCTCATTATTTGCTCAAGCTTTCCTTGGCTGTACTGGGAATGTTTCTCACTTTCATGCTCTCTTAAGCTGTCTCATTTAACATGCATCCCCCTCTTGTGTCTACTTTCCCTCTCAAATACTTACCTTCATGATTGAACTTGTCTCTCTCATGCTGTTTCACTCCCTCTTGCATTCTTTCTCTTCTTGCCGGTTGTGTAAGATTTTCTTCCTTCTCCTTCATGCTTTACCTCTGTCCCATGCATCTGTTCCTCTCTCTCTTGGACACTTGTGACAATTCTCAATTCTTTCTCGATTTCTCTTTCCCCCTCTCTCTTATGCATTACTTCTCTGTCAGGCACTGTTCCTTTATTGTGTGTGCTCTCCCTTCCTTCCTGGTACAGTGCTTTTGTCTCTTTCACCATCCCTCTCTTGTGGATGCACTCTTGCTGTCTTTCTCCCTTGCTTCTTTTTCTTAGGCCAATTTACCCTTTCTGCATCACATACGTTATCACAAGTGCTTTCTTTTTGTCTCATCATGCTTTCCCTTTCTTTCTTGCATGTTTTTGTGCTCTCTCTGCACTTTCCCCTTTGATTCAAATATCTTACATGTGCTTTTCTCTTGTGCTTTGTCTACCTTGCACTTTTCTTTTGCTAACACTCACTTTTCCCTCCTGTTTTACTCACTTCTTCTGTCTCAGGCTTTCCCTGTATCTCATGTTTACCTCTTGCAGACACTCTGTTTCTTGCATGCTTTCTCCCTCTCATGTATGCTTTGTCTTTAACTCTCTCTTGTGGTTCTGCTTTACTTATAGATTCTGTATAGTTTCTCTGTCTTGTGTGCTCTTTCCCTTAATCTTGGGCGTTTGCTCTCTCTTGCACATGCACACTATCCCTTTCTCTTACATTCACTTTTCCTTTTTCTCCTTCTTGTGCTCCCCCTGCTGTTGTGCCCCTTTCCTCTTTCTGTCACATTGTTTACCTTTTTCTTGCATGAGAGACATCTTTCCTGTCTCTTGTGCATTTTCTTTCTTGCATGCTGTTTCTTGCTGTCTTGGGCTTTTTGTGTCTCTTATGCAATTTCGCTTCTTGTGCACTCTTTCCCTCCCTCTCTGTCGCTGTCTCATGTTTTTTCTTGCATTCTTTCTCTTTTCTTACATGTTGTCCCCCCGGTGCATGTTTCTCCTCTCTTGTGCATGCCATTTACATCTCTGTTGTGTGCTTTCCTTCTTACTTGCTTGTACTTTCTCTCTCTTGGATGTTTCAGTCTCTGTCATCCTTTTCCTTTCTGTTGTCTATAGGCTTTCGCTCTCTCATGCACCTTCCCTCTGTTGTGGGTTAACCCCAGTTCACAGTTAAGCACCACACAGCCATTTGCTTGCTTCCCTCCCAGTGGGATGGGGGACAGAATCAGAAGGGGCAAATGTGAGAAAACTTGTGGACTGAGAGAGAGACAGGTTAATAGTGACAGTGAAGCAAAGTTGTGTGTGCAAGCCAAGCAAAATAAGGACTTCGTTCACTTCTTCCCATTGAGAGGCAGATGTTCAACCACTTTCCTGGAAAGCAGGGCCTCATCATGCATAACGCTTACTTGGGAAGACATGCTGTAACCACAAATATCCCCTCATATTCCTTTTTTCCCCCAGCTGTTATTGCTGAGCACAACTTATGGGATATCCCCTTGGTCAGTTGAGGTCAGCTGTCCTGGCTGTGTCCATTCCCAACTTCTTGTACACCCCCAGCCTACGTACCAGGGAGGCAGCATGAGAAACTGAGGCGGCCTTGAGGGTATGCAAGCAATGTTCAGCAATAACTAAAATGTTGATGTATTATCAACACCGCAAATACAAAATGCAGCACCATATGAGCTGCCATGAAGAAAGCTAATTCCATCCCAGCCAGACCCAGTACATGCTTTCTGTCATGCTTTAGCTGTCAGTAATTCTGATACGTGCCTTCCCTCTTTGCATGCTTTTTGAGTCCATCTTATGCTTTCCCTCTTACTTTCGCTTGTTCTCTCGTGCTCTCTCACTTTTCTGTCTTTGTCTTTTTCTTGAGGTCTGGGGCTTCTCTTCCTTGCATACAGTTTTTCGCTCTTGTTTTCCTTCTCATGCGCTCTTCCCCTCTCTCTTGCAGCACTCTTTCCCACTCACTGTCCCTTGCTTCTTAATGCTGTTCGGCACCCTCTTGCAGACATGCTTTCACTCATTCTCTCTCACTTTTTCTGAACCCCTCTTTTGTTCTTTACGTCTGTTTCATGCTTTCCCTCTCTGTTTTCCACAGTCTCCCTTTTTCTCTAGCATGCTTTCCTCTCTGTCTAGGAGATGGCCATTTTCTGCCATGTGTATGCCTTCCCTCTCTCCTTTTGTCACTCATACTTTCTCTCTCACACACTCTTTTCTGCTCTTTTGTGCACTTCTGTCTCCATCTTACATGTGCTTTCATTTTCTTGGGCTTTCCATCTCTCACATGCCTTTCGTCTTCCTTGCTCTTGCTTATTGTTGTGAGTATGCAGCAACCAGTTTCCCCTCGCTCTCATGCATGCTTTTCCTCTGTCTTGCACACACACATGCACTCCCTCTCTCTCACATGTACTTTCTCTCTTACTTGTGGTTTCTCTTCTGCATGCCCCGCCATGTGCTTGTGGTCTTTGTGTCCTTTTCCTCTCTTGGGCACTTTTCTCAATCTTTCTTGCTGTATGCTTCTGCAGACTTTCTTTCTCTCACACTTTTTCATTACTGTGTGCTTTTCCTCTCCCATTTCTTATTTTCCTGTTGTCTGTTTCCCCTTTCTGCTGCAGTTGCACTCTGTTTTAATCTCACTATTTTATTCATTCTCTCTTGCTCTTTCCCCCATCTTAATTTCTCAAACCTTTCCACTTTCGTTTGCATGCTTTTCCACTCTTATGCTTGTATCTTTCCCTCTGCCATGCTTTTTGTCTTGCATACTTTCCTGATCCCATGCACCTTTTTTCTTATGTCTCTGTTTAGCTTTACTTCTCACACAAGCTTTCTGTCGTGCGCTTTTCGCCCTGTCACTCTTTTCTAGTTGCTGTCTTGCTCTTCCATCTTTTTTGGAGTCTTGAGCTTTACCTCTTGTGTGTTTTACGTTCCCTTCCCACTCATGATGTCTCTTCCTTGCTCCCACTGTCCCTTTCTCATGGTTTCACTCAGTATTGCATGCTTTCCTTATCTCACCCATTCATGTTTTCTCTTGCTTTGTCTTTCTTGTGTGTTCTTTTCCTCTTGCATGCTTTCCCTTTTTTCGTGGCATTTTCCGTCTCTCTTCCCGTCACACGCTCCTTCCCTCTCTTGCATGCTTCTTTCTTCTCACTGCCTTCTGCTTTTCTCTGACTGTTGTACTTTTCCTTTCTCACTGATGTGCTTTCTATATCTCTCTCCCTCCANCTGTCTCACACACCTCTTCCCTCTCTGGTACTCTCTCTCTTGCTGCTTCCCCTCCATGTTGTGGTTTCCCTCTGTGACAGACTTTCCTTCTTTCTACCATACTTCCCTGCATGTGTGTTTCTGTCTTCTCAGGCATGTCTCCTCTATCTTGCATGTTCCGTCCCACTTTCTCTTTTCCCTGGTGTGATTTTACTTTCTCTCTCTGTCACATGCTTTCTCTCTCTCTGTTGTGGCCTTTACCCCTGTTTTGTGTTTTCCCTCTCCCATGTGCAGATGTGCTTCTCCCCTCTGTCTTGCTTTTCCCCTTTTTTGCCCTATCTTGAGCATTCTTTCCTTTCCTCATGAACACACAGTTGTTCTCTGTCGCTCTGTCTCACACACTTTCCCTCTCTGTTATGCTTTCCCTCCCTTGCATGCTTCCCCTTATACACACGCTCCTCTCTCCTTGTGTGTGCTTTTCCTCTCACTCACATGGGGTTTCCGTCTCTCTGTATGTCCCTTCTCTCTCTTGCATGCACCTCCCTGTGCTTGTGTGCATTGGTTTCCATGCACACTCATGCACACTTCCTCACTCATGCACTCTTTATTATTCTTGCAACTTCTCTCTTGCTCACTCCCTCCCTCTCATTCTTTCACTCTTTTCATCTTGCTTTCCTACTTCCTTTTGCTTTTTCCTCCTTCTTTGATCTCTTGAATTTTCCATCTTTCTCATGTGCATGTTGTCATGCACTCTTCCCCCTTGTTCAAATCTATTGCTTGCATGTGCTTCTTTCCTTTCTCACATGCTTTCCCTTTCTTGTACTTTCCTTCTCGTACAGTTTCTTGCATGTGCTCTTCCCCTCTCTTGTGTGTTCTTGCCCCATCTCTTATGTAGCCTTTCCTTTTTTTTTTCACATGAATGCTTACCCTCTCTGTCACATGCTGTCCCTCTCCTGCACATGCACTTTCCCTTGCTCTTTTCTTCTCTTTTCCTTGATCTCTTGAGCTTTCTCTCTGCTTTCCCCACTTTCTTTATTTTACTCAGTCTTTACTCCTAATGTGTGCTTTCTCTCTTAAGCATGCTCTCTGCCTTGAGATGCTTACACTCTCTTTTGTGCTTTCCTTTCTCTCATTGCTTTCCCTCTTTCTCTCATACTCACTCTTTCACTCTTATTTATTCTTGCCTAATAACCTCCTGCAACATGTTTTTCCTCTCTCTGTCTCCTTTCTCTTGCTTCCTCTTTTCCCTCTCACTTCTCATCTCTCACATTCCACCCCTCTTGCTGTCTGTCTGTCCTTGCCTCTCACTCATTCCCTTTTGTTCTTGCTCTTGCCCTTTTGCTTACTTTTCCATCATTCTTTGCCTCTTTTGCTTGCTTTTCTCTCTTTCATTTGTTTTCCCTCTTTCCCTATTGTTTACTGTCTTTGTCTCTTGCTTTTCTGTGCTCTCTCGCTTTCCGTCCTCCTGTCTTTCCCTCTCACAGTCTTTCCGTCTCATTCCCTTTCCCTCCTGTTTTCTTTATCTCTTTACTTCTGCCTTTGTGCCTCACTCTTTCCCACTCACTTAGCTCCCCTTTTACCTCTCTCCTTGATTGCTATTCCAGGTGTGGCCTCACCAGTGCTGGATAGAGGGCAAGGAGAGGGGCTGCCTGGAAAGCAGTCCTGAAAGGCAAAGGAGTCCAGGAAGACTGGACACTCTTCAAGAAGAAAATCTTAAAGGAGCAGGAGCAGGCCGTCCCCATGTGCCGAAAGATGAGCTGGTGGGGAAGAAGACAGGCTGGCTGAACAGAGAGCTTTGGCTGTGACTCAGGAAAAAAAATGAGGGTTTATGACCTTTGGAAGAAGGGGCAGGCANGGGGAAAACATAGTGACAAAGGATGACAAAAAGGCTGAGGCATGTAATGCCTTCTTTGCCTCAGTCTTCAATAGTAAGACCAGTTGTTCTCTGGGTACCCAGCCCCCTGAGCTGGAAAACAGGGATAGGGAACTGAATGAAGCCCCCATATCCAAGGGGCAATGGTCAGCAACCTGCTACGCCACTTAAACACATACAAGTCTATGGGGCTGGATGGGATCCATCCAAGGGTACTGAAGGAGCTCGTGGATGTGCTCACCAGGACACTTTCCATCATTTATCAGCAGTCCTGGCTGACTGGGGAGGTCCCAGTTGACTGGAAATTAGCAAATGTGACGGCCATGTACAAGAAGGGCTAGAAGGAGGACCAAGGAACTACAGGCCTGTCAGTCCTTCTTGTTCCCTGTATCTCACACCCTGTCTCCTCACTCAGACTCCCTTTATCTTAATTTTGCTTATTTTCTACTTCTCACTTCTTCTGCTTCCCTTGCCCTCCCCTCCTGCAATTTCAGCTGTCTCTGCTCTCCTCTCTCTCCCCTTTTTGCTCTCAATCTCACTTTTTTCCTTGCTATCACCCTCATTCTTTCTGTCTCCTTTTCTCTCCTTCCCTCTCTCTTTCCAACAGGTGATATACATGTTTTCCTCAGAGGTATCTTTTTAGGTTCCTTGCCCACTGAACATACTGAAGATGCAAAGTAATTGCAGTCTTCTGAAAGTTGTGTCCTATCTATTTAATTACATTTTCTATGTCAGAGCCAAGATTATCATTACAATATCACCAAAGCTACAGCATGAAAAATCCTGTGCTGGTCTTTCTGCATTCTCTTCAGCTAGAGTCCAGTGAGGAAGAGGGTCTACAGTTACCAGGGTATCTTCCTCAGAAATCAAATTGGTCTTGCACTTAATTTCTTGCCACGGGAAGCCATTTTTATTTATTGTTCCTTTTGTGCTTCATGAGTTTAGCATTGTCTCATCCTTTGCAGAGATCTTAGGGTACGACTTCACAAATTCTGCAGTAATCTATTTTGCTTGTAAGAGGAAGCGTGTGGGGCTCTACAGGCTTTATGCTAACGTTGACTATTGTTGTTTTTAATTATTCAACTTCATGCAAATTATTTATAAGTCAAACACTCCTCTAAACTTGTCAAAGTAAAAAGTATGTATGGTAATTGGTCTTAGTAAGAGTATCCTTGCATAATCCCAGAAGTCATCTCATTGCACCACAAGTAATAATGAGTCTCTGAAGATTAATCCATTGTACATTGCACTGGAAAACGCTGTGAAGAAAGTAAAGGGCAGTATTCTGATACACCGCATGAAGTATACACAGTACACCAAAGGAATTCTTTCCCTTTTCTCTTCAGTACTTTAGATATTCCTTCCTCCTAATTCTGAAACAGAAATCTTCAGATTGAAGGGTAGTACCAACTTTATTTCTTCTCTATAGTTACTGAGGGGGCATGATGATGCTGGGTTCTTTGCCTAAACAGGAACAAAGACATTCAGAGGGGCAATTCTGGAAAGAGAGGACGATATTTGTAGACTTTTGCTTTCATACTTCTTTATTATTGAAATGTTTCTAGATGTAACCTATACTTTTTTCTGTTAATAGCCTTGTCTTACTGTTCTCACTTGCAGGTTTTTTTCTTTTTCACAATTAGTTTTCTGTCCTTCTCTGTTCTGTAGCCAACATAACTGACTTCTTGGTTCCGGTAGCTATGAATAGGACTGTTAGGAATACTGTCCTTATGCAGTTATCCAGGATTTTTATATCTTCTTTTATCACACCTTTTCTTGAAGTGCACAAGCTCTTCTCAAATGTGTATATTATTGGGGTGGCAGGAGTAATTTGAGGAGAGAGCTGTTAAGTCACAAGTTTAAAAATAGTTACTGTAATGGAAAAATACAAGAAAGAACTGACTCTGCCCTCAGAGCAGAAGAGCAAGCATTGCTTCACAGAACCATAGAACAGATCAGGTTGGAAGGGACCTCAAAAGATCATCTGGTCCAACCTTTCATGGGAAAGCAAGCCTTGATGAGATCATATAGCAATCCTGTCCAGTTGCATCTTGAAAACCTCTAGTGATGAGGACTCCACCACATCCCTGGGGAGATTGTTCCAGTGATTGATCTTTCTCACTGTAAAAAATGTCTTTCTTGTACTGAGATGACACCTCTCCCAGTGCAACTTGTACCCATTGCCTTTTGTCTTCTCTGTGTGTGTACCCATTGCCTTTTGTCTTCTCCCTGTGGTACCTGGTGAAGAAACCACCTTTGTCCTCTTTGTAGCCACCTTTTAAGTACTGGGATACTGTGATGAGGTCTGTCTGAGCCTTCTCTTTTCCAGGGGGAAGAGACCTAACTCCTACAGTCTTACCTTGCAGGGTGGGCTTTCCAGCCCTTTGGTCTTCTCTGGCCCTCCTTTGGACCCTCTCCAGTCTGTCCATGTCTTTTGTCAGGACCAAACTGAACACAGTTATCTGGGTGTGGCAGGACAAGCACAGAGTGGAGTGGGATAATCAAATCTCTATCTCTGCTAGCAATGACTCTGTGGATGCAGCCCAGGACCTGATTTGCCTTTGTTGCTGCAGCTGCGCTGAGCTGACTCATGTTCAGCTTTTTGTCCACCACCACCCCGAGGTCCTTTTCAGCAAAGCTGTTCCGCAGCCACACAGATCTTAGCCTATACTGGGCCCTTTGCTCATTCTGTCCCAAGTGCAGGACTTTGCGCTTGTCTTTGTTAAACTTTATACAGTTCTTGCTAGCCCACTGCCTGTCCATGTCTCTCTGTAAGATGGCTCTCCCATCTGAGGCATTCACCTCACCACCCAGTTTAGTGCCATCAGCAAATTTGGTGAGGGTGCTCTCAATCCTATAATCCAGATCATTTACAAAGATGTTGAACAGCTTGGGACCCTGGAGGACCCTACTTGTGACAGACTGCCAGCCTGAGTAAAAGCCTTCATCATGGAGTGGGGCCTTGTTGGCCAATTTCCTACCCATACTTAAAGAATTTCCTACCCATTACTTAAATAAGTGCCTGAGGTCTCTAGAAATGCCTTGTGACACTGTTCATGTGTTCTGTTAGACTGATATTTTCTAAACTGGTAAGTTTGAATTTAATTACATAACATTGTAACAGTCTATTTTAAGTCTCTTCATGGCCCCCTTGTCCAGAAAAATTGTTGGAAACAGTTTTTCTTTACACCTTTAGCTAAGATGGTGAAGAGCTGTTTGTTTACAAAGGTGGGCAGGAAAGCCTGTAGATACACCTTAACAGAAAATCAAGCTGTTAAGTTTCCTTGTTATTCCTTGCATGTATGATGCTGCTGTAGAATGCTTCAGGCTTTTTTCTACCAGAAGTCTTCAGAAGTGCTAAGTGGGTTTTGGAGGAATACTTGCAGAAAATTGACTAACTCTGGGCCTTGAAATAATTATGATTTGTGTTTTGCTTGTTAGGAATTTTACGGATTTGGTTATAGCTTGTTGCTTTAAACTCTGGGCCAGTGTCAACAGGAGCAGGCTGATTTAACTTTTTTGGTTTTCCTAGAGCTGAACAGAGTAGCATATGCTAAGGATTTACCTGAACAGATCCTTATGAGAAAGCTTGAGGCAGTGATAACTGGCAGGAACACTCGCTGCATATATACCGGTATGGCCTGCCACAGAAGTAGTGAGGAAAAACATTTCAAGCAGAGCACTAGGGATTTCTCGCAAATCCTGTCTTTGAGGAATGTATGGAACTCATCAGTAGCCATCGTAGCTCATAGGGAGAAAGCCAGTTTCCTAAGTCAAAGGTACCTACTGAAAAGGAGTAGCTTCTTTGTGATGAAGAAATCTACAGATTACATGACTATGTTGCCTAGAGTGCAATTTAGCTATCTCTTTCCCTGCAATCCTGAAATAGACACAGATGTTTGAGCTTTTGAAATGTTCTCTCTTTTCTATAAGGGAAGGTGAGGACTGATCCAGTGAAATTGAAAAGTTAGAGTTTCCAGTCCTTTGTAAGTTGATTGCCACAAGATCAGTATTTGGGGAAATGAGTACATGCAGGGGATGAATTGGATGTAGTGGGCATCTTTCAGTTAGGTTGCCAAGATTTTTAGAAGCCTCTATGAAAGGTAGGGTTGATTTCTTGCCCTAGCAGTTAAATAATGATAGTGGCTGTTCAGACTTCCTGTCTCAATGCCAGCATAATTGGATTCCTATTTGCAATCTAATATAAATCTTTGTTAGGTATCTAATTTAGGAAGTTCCTCTGGGGCTATTTTCAAGGGCCGAGCCTCACTGAAGAAAAGGAATCTGAAACCTAATTGATATATTCCCTGTGTTTTAGAGCTGTGTTCTGAGGCAGGTTAGGTAGTAGTGGATGCCAATGAGAGGAGTTGCCTCTGCTGCGTGACTGAGACTACTTCTCTTTCTGACAGGAAGCTCCCAAGCACAACTGGTTATGCCAGCAGTGAAAACGGGCAAAACCATTGATGTGATCCTACTTTTCCAGCTCTTGATACTGAAATGAAGAGAATTGAAGTTTCATGTCTTCATGGCCTTTTATAGATAAGTCTGTAGGAGAACTGGCTGAACCCTATACTACAGTTCACTGTAACTTACTGCCATGGACACTTGGCCTTGCATAGGTAGTTGTAGTTTCTCCATTTTTCTTACTGGGAAAGAGGATGCACAGGAAGATCAATGGTCATCCCCAAGTTTCTTACTTTTCATGGTTGTAGCATATCCTTGACAACCTTTTTAGCTTGCTGGCAACTGCCCTTTTTGACATCGGTTCATTAATAGGGTTTGGTGTCAAAAATTGTAACTCTATAGAATTAATATTGTTCTGATTGATAGTCAATACCAGAATTGATCATGCAAATTTCCAAAGGACTCTTAGTTCCCTTGGATCTGTTAAAAACATAAAGTGTTTTTTCATGATGATGCAGGATCATGTGCTATAATCTAAAACAGCACTATAAGAATTACACTAGGTGAGAGTAAGGCACATGGGAGAGACGTAGCAAATTTCTTCTTGCTGCTAAACTAATTGATATTTGCTTAGATCAGGGGAATTTCCTATAGATTGCAAATACTCTAAGATGTCGCAGACAGACACTTGGAGTGCTACAGGATTTGTTTCTGACTGCAACCCTTTATTAATACATACAGGACAGATTAACAAAGTGACAACTATTTTTCAGAAAGCACTAAACAGGGAGATCTTGCAAACTGAAATGGCAGAAAGCCTAGAAAGAAAAGTGCCCCTAATACAGTGAAAATTGTCTTCAAATATGCAAATTCAGTATCCCAAATAAGAGGTAATCTAGGCAGTTATATTCAGCTAGAAAAGCAGAGCTGGGAGGGCAGAAATGTTGTGAGTTTTCTTACTGAAACCCTCCAGACATGACCCCCAAACCCAGAAAAATTACAGTCCTAGCATACTCCTTACTCATACGTTTGAATATTTTTAAAATGTTTATTTAATTTGGTGGGTTAGAACAAGGATTGGAACAAGGTAAAATTGTGTATTTCAAAATTCTTTGTGAAAGCATTTGTTGGGCTGGCTGTGGAGGTTTTTTGCTTGACTTTTAAACTACAAAACTTGTGCAACCATCTGCCAAGTATTCTGTGTAACTGGGAGACATCCTTTCAAAAGAAAACAGTTGTTTTTCTTTCATATTTTTGGCATAGTATTTTTTTTCATTTTACAAACCTTGTATTACCTATTTTAATAACACCTTAGAGACAGATTGAGGGGTGAATGATTTGTTGACAAAACGTTGGCAGCTAGGATTTAGGAGACCCAGAGAAGAAGAAAACGTATTAATAACACAATTTCTTTGCCATATTTTTCTACGTATTAAATATTCAATTAAGATAAGATTTTTATTGATAACCAGTATGTGCTGTAGACTATATGTAATGTTTGCAGTCTAAATATGGTATGTTCAGTGATGTGGATCTGTAATGTTCTTTGCTTTAAAAGTTTCTAAAGCTATTGTTTTTTCTTGATCTGGCAGTCTTCAGCCTCAATCTCTCATGGAGTTCTGAGTGTAAAAACCTTTAACACATTTGGGTTTCCATTGAAGTCCCCAGCACCTAACTTGCTATATGACCTCAGTGTTAGAGGCCTGGTGCTTACTTTTTTTAAGTCCTGCATGTGCAGAGTCCTTACTATTGGGTTGGTTCCGTCAGAAGCTAGTATGTACAGTTTACATTCCTCTGTGCTCTTCTCCTTTAAATAAGAAAAGGCATTAACTACCGCAGAGGGAGTTCAGTATGGAGGTTGATATTTTAGATGTTTTCTGTAATCTTGCATTGTTTTCACTGAAACAGCTATGAGAGGTTGCAAGGTTATTCATTGCTGCCTGATGCAGCTCGTAAACAGTAGGATACATGAGTGGCATGCCACAAACAGCTTTCTGTGCTCTTCTGGTGACTTCTTTTGGAATAACTCAGGAGCCAGCTGAACTACCTGGATTGTCTTGGTCACGTTACCAGCAGCAGCCTTGTCCCTGCCCACAGTGTTCCCTGTGGCCTGGTGAAGTCCTGTACCCTGTGGTCACTCTGTGTGTGTAAAATGAGCAGAAAGAGTGTACAAAGTCACTATTAGCTATTCAGCAAATTGGGTGCCTGGCAGAAGCAAGGAGAAAGAATGGTGCTGTGCTTGAAGGACTGTCGCTGCCGTAGCATCAGAATAGCTGAGAAGGTCTAACTGACTGTGCTCAGTCATTGCAGTGCTGTTTCTGCAACTACACATGTGTGAACTCTTATACCAGCTCCAAAATAAATCAAATTATCCTGCTATTGAACCCCACTAACAGTTTAACTTTGTGGATACAGTGTGCTTCTGTTGCCTTCTTTAAATTGCACTGCTACGTTATAATGTGAAACTGTCAGATATTTCCTTCTGCAGGTAGGTGTCTATGTTTTGTTGAGAAGTGCTGAGACCTTTTGGAAGTAAAGGTATTATATAAGCAAAACACATTTAATTATTTTTACTATGTCAGAATATGGGAAGAATTATACCATTTACTTATTGATTTGGAGATTCTTTGCTAGTAATCATAACGTGAAAATAAAGAATTTAAATGTTGCTAGTAAAGATTACTTTGTGCTCTCATTACAGTATAAAATGTGAGTATCTAAAATATTATATCTACCTAATTTTTGAGCCCAAGAAGTCAACACACAGAAATTCAATTCAAAATAATCTTCCAGACAGTTTCTTCATAATAAAACAAATAGCCATTTTTTAAATGTTAGGAGCTTTCTCACAATAGGTTACTAAATGTGTTGTTAGGTGAGCACAAGCTAGGGAAAAAGATACGAACTGAGATTTAAATTTAAAATGCAGGGCTCTTGAAAGACCTGGGTGTATAATTTTGTGGACGCATTCCCTTTTGCCTTTTTGAATTCCCTTGAAAATCTCATCATTTAGCTTACTGAGTGTGATAGCCACAGCCATTGACAGCCTTGTTCTAGTTCGTCTATCAAGTGCTTTTTTTTTTTCTCTAGAAAATGGTTTAAAAATGGCCTGTTTGCCTGTCTGACTCAGAAACTATTTCCACTGTTTATTCAGTTGTATCGTCTAACTACTACAAATACTGATTTTACTCATACCATCATGAAAACAGCTAAGACTGAGTGAACTGCAATTTGTTTAATCCTTGTCAAGAAAATCAGTTATTAAACATCAAGGTGGTTATTTACACAGGCTCACTGAAGACTAAGATAGTCATTCAGAAGAAGGGACCAGCCTAGTTCACTCCCAAGTCACAGTTTCCTTGGGTAAGCAGAGAGGGAAGTAGTTTTCTGTGAACTGAATTGTATGTTTTGCATTGATTCACATCTGCTGTTCTTAGCGGATTTTTCAATTCTGCTTTCATGACCTGTTCTTCCTTCACTGAAAGCTTTGGGAATTTTGCCCTTGACTCTGATGGAAAACAGGACTGTGTCCTGATTATTTTGATTTAAAGAACAATAGGTTTAATGGTTTATGTAAAATACTGCATTCTGTAGCTTACTTAGTCATAAGTGACTAATTTACATCTCACAGAAGTGCTAGTCATCCTAAATTTTTATTACTTAGAACAAGATCGGAATTAAAAACTAGGAGGAGCAGAACAGATTCTCAGATCAGGATTTCAGTGTAAATTGTTTCTGCTTTTGGCCGATGTGTTCTTTTGGGAACTGATGAGGTAAAAGATTTTGATGGGGAGAGGAAATTTCACTGCTTATTATTCTGGTGAAATAGCTTTATTCCCTCCTTTCATATTAACAGGTAAGCATCTGAATTTGGTGTGTCTTTGTAGGCGTGGTTTGGGGAAAGTGGACTCAGCATCATTGATTTGAGTTGGCACCTCAGGGGAGGGAGAACAATCAAAGTGCGTAAAACTTTCACTTCCATTTTCATCCGACTCCAATCACCCAACAGAATACCTCAGTGTGGCAGATTTGGACCATGTAGGTTACAGATGGAACAGACGTTCTTTGCAATACAGTGGGCCCGGCTGAGCTAAGCTGCCGTGACAGGAATGCAATGTATTTCTTGAGTAAGGCTAAGAATACAGTATTCTCTGGAGAATGTTATGTTAGATAGCTTTGCAAAGTTTCCTAATAGCACAGTTTTTATGTTGCTTTGTACAAAGTTACTGGCTATGGGGAGCGGTGTACTCTGGCAAGTTCTATGCCCTTTACATGGGGAGCAGACTCCACCTGATAACCGATAGTACAGGTTAGGCATCTTTGTGAAGAGTACTGAACTCTTTCTTCTCTGACTTTTACCATCTAGATTCTGTGGAAAGGCCCTGGAAGGCCAACAAGAGACTAAGCTATCTTGAAACTGCATGATGGAGACTTTACCAATTATAATAAAGTATATTAAAGCACAAAACCTTCTAAGTGTGAGGTGAACTACCGGGTGCCTTTATTGCAGTGATAGTTGCTATGCTTACACTTAAAGTACTTACACATTGCAGGATATAGAGAGGTGATAAGGCCAAGCTTTTTTAATTACTTTGTCACATCAATAATCAGTTTTCTAACATATTGCGAAGATCCGTGAGTATTCTTTGTGTTGTCAAATAATGCTAAAGAGCAGAGTGAGATGGATGTCTTTACTAAGTTTGCCTGAGAATGAACTTCTCTCTTTTTGTTACCAGGAATTCAGTGGCAGTGGGTCATGGCTGTTTCTGCTACGCTCTATTGCGTTCAATTCCAGTTGCCATCTACATTGTATTGGTAACAGGTCTGCGTTACCACCTGTTCATATGGAGCGTCTTCTCGCCAAAACTACTTTATGAGGGAGTGCATGTGTTCATCACAGCCACTATCTGCCTGTTCTTCACAGCCATGGATCAGAACCGCTCTCACAAAGTGCAAGATTGAAAATAAGTATGCAGTACGCAGTTCTGCATTGCAATGTCCATTGTATAACTGGAGTGGAAGAAGGAAAATAATGGCTTAAAATTGTTGTGCAGAATTTGAAGAGTAACCTTGTTTATCTTAGTCAAGATCAGGATTTGAAGGGCCTGTCCTGTTTAAAAACTGAGTTTGCTTTAAAAGTGTTGAAATAAACTGTTTTTTCATGGATAACTTTTGTTCTACAGCTGTCATTATAGCACTCTCCAAATAACAGAATGGCAATATTTCATGATTTGAATTTAAAAATGTACATCTTAATATAAATACAGGCTAGTGCCTAATAGGCACTGAAAAAATCTTTTGCACGTGCAATTTTTTTTACCTTCCTAGACTACAGAATCCTAAAAATATGCAGGACTTCTCGGTGCTGTTCACAAGATCTTATATTCATTAGCTTTGGAAGTGTTTTTTATTTGTTTTGTTTCTAGCATGTGCATTGAAATAATTACTGAATTATTGTACAAACATCCCAGGTAAGAGATTTTTTTTGTTTGTTTTGCATAGGCAGCATTTCTATTTAAAGGCAGTGTTTTCTTTGTAAGATGAGTGCAGTCATTATCTGTAATGGATTTCGATCTGCACTTCAGGCACTGGATAAGAAACCCTAATGGGCTAACAAAGTAATGAATCTTCTGTGGAGTCCATTCACTGCTAACATGTTATGTTTCTTTTTGTTAATACATAAATGTTAAATCAGGTTGGTGGCAGCTGTGCTGAACATTTGATCATGTTTTCCACACCAGGGTAGAGAGTTATGAGCCATGAGCAGGAAAATAGTTTAATAGGCTAAGTTACCAGCAGAATAAAAGCTGTATTTGTGTCATCTTCCCCCTAGGGACCTGTCTAGCCACCTCACTTGAACGTGTTATAATTAATTCCTAACAATGTTATTTTCCTTGCTTCTGTCTAGAAGATAAACATTGATGACTACCCTGAGTATTAGCATTCTTCATGTGGGTGTTTTTTGCTTCATATTTTTGTCCGTGTTAGCAGCCAATAGGTTTTAAATTAAATGTTTTAGAGGTGTAGCAGAAGAAAAGCTTACAGGGAGCTTTAACTCTTGTTATAAGTCTGAAAAGAAAAAGCTTTTAAACCCCATGTAGCTGACAGCACATTTGTTGGGGTCACTGATAGACTTTTCATCTTATGTTTCAGACAGAGTAAATCTCAGAAAGCGGGCCTCGCCATGTATTGCTGTTTACCTGGAGAAGAGACTACTGGATCTTAATGTCATTCACTGTGACCTGTTGGAAGTTTGAAAATTAAATACTTTTAATAAATTGTTTTTGACTGTAAATTATGGAATATTTAATACAGTTTGTGTTTGTGAATGTTGTACACATTTACCATTTTCATTGTTCTTGGTATTTTTCTGGTTACCCGTTGCCTAGCAACCATGTGGGGATTATCGATACCATGTCTGCTTACTTGGTTAATTCCTAAGCAATCCTCCCTACTGTTCATACATAGTATGTTTGTAAGAATTTTGACTCAGAGATAAAGGGTGCTAACAAAGTGATGGAAGAGGTGGAGGGGAAGTTGCCTCTGGGGTGCAGAATCCTAAACCAATGTGGGGTGATGGTCACCAGATCTTTTATTCCTTCCTTTTGGTATTTTTTGCTTTTAGTGTCTCTCTTGGACATTTTATCAAATAGTGGAATCTTAACTATTGTGCGTGTATTAAGGTTAAATAATCATAGAGGAGAAAGGGACACTGAAGTTGGAAGATGTCCAGATTGAATCCAGGAGAAAATAAATGAATTGGAAAAACTCTTGTTATTTAGGTCTTCAAGGCCAGAGAAGGAAGGAAGAAGGACTGCATCTCTGTCTTGTGTTTACACATGAGTTTGGGTGGTACCTCAAGAAAACACAGTGCTTTCAACTTCAGAATTGCCCATTTTTCATTCTTTTCCACTCTTTTTCTTTGGGTCTAAGCAAATGAAATACTGTTTTAGCTTCATCAGCTTTTGGGCTAGGGCAAGGCAAAGCTGAGGCAATGAAGAAATGAGTTCGTTCTTGCCACAGGCAAACAGACTTGAACTGGGGAATTCTGTAAAAATAATTTTGTTTTAAATCAACACGAAGTTTTGGCAATTCATCTGAATGTACAGAGAAAGCAAATGCCCGAATACAAATTCTCATCTCAGCAGGTAGCTGCTCCTCTTCCCTCCTCATCCCAGCTCCTCTTGTCATGTTCAGTATGTCCCAAGCCCTCAAAGAAGGAGCAATGTGGGAAGCAGGAATAGCACATGGGGTGGTTTCTGCTGTTCTGAGCATACCCGTTTCTTCTGTCCAAGTCTTCTAAGTTCCCTTCTCCGGCATGGTGTCAGCCTGGGCTTCAGCTTCCCCAGGACTACCCCATACACAGGCACAGACTCCTCCTTAAATATGTTCTGGGCGGGGGTGCTGTGTACTTCTCTGTTTGGACAGAGTTTTGACACACAGTTTTTCCACTCAACATGTTTGCTGCTAGTCAGAGCCAGGTTCAGCCAGTCACAGTGGCCTATTGCTTCCTCTGCTAGACTTCACGAGATCACCACCAGTCGCTGCGTCTCACTGCCACTCAAGGCTTGTAATACGTGTCCAGTACGGTCCTAGAGACCCAGAGCATGTTGAAGCTTGTGCTAAGAAGAGAAACTTGTAAATGAATTCAGGTTTAAGAAAAAATGTATTCATATTTCAGATATTATGTATCTGTATTTCTACTGTGTAGAAGTTTTCCTTGGCTCTGAGTAAGCCAGCAGAACATCCCCACTGTGTGCCCCAGCCTTTGCAGCAGGTGATGAGTGCATGCTAAGTGGCTGCTCCTGTGTGGTGCTGCCAGGGCAATTTTTGGAATTCCTCATGTAAAGCATTTGCAAATTAAACAAGATTTATCTTCACAACTGCACAGTCACAGGTGGAGGGGCCACAGATGGAAGTTGCCGTGAAGGGCTGCCTCTGAAAAAACAAGGTTTCCCTGAGTTCTTCAGCAGCACGGGGAGGGAAGGAAACTATGGTCGCTGTGATCAATGGGGCAGGAGAGGGAGCTGGCTGATCTCATTGTAGGCTGTCCGCTCTAACTGTGAGTTGCTGTGACTGGGGGTTACTCATGAGAAATGCAAGCATTGCACCACCTGCCAGAAACATAAGGAGGGTCTGGGGAATAGCTGGCCATCAGCTGCTCCTCAGTCCCCAGGCAGACTATGGAGAGGGAGACTGTTCCCCAAGAACTGGATGGAGGGGAAATGACAAAGAGGGACTTACCAGGACAGCTTGTGCCTGGCCCATTGGTAGCTAATTACCTTTTCTGAAGAGACAGCCTAGAGAAGGGAAGAGGACTGCATGTTGGACAACTTGACTTTAGCAAGGCCTTCAGCATGGTGTGCTTGGTGCCTAAGCAGCTGAGGATCAGTGGGCTTGAAGGTGGACTGGACCACAGCTCTTTGAGGGCTGACTTCAGCGGTCTGAGGTCCCACGATTGGCTGGTGAGCAGTGGTGTCCCTGGGGGGCAGTGCTAGGGAAAGGCAATTTAAGATCTTTCTTAAGATGGATGAGGGGATGGCAAGACCAGGGCAAGTGGGACCAAACTGGGGGAGCAGTGTCTATGCTGGAGGGGACACCTACCCTTTGGAGGGACCTTGGCAGGCTGGAGAAATGGCGTACCAGGAGCCTGGAGTACAGCCTGAGTAAACACTGAGTCCTGCCCCTGGGTGGGAGGAGATGGTTTATCCAACATCTGGCCCCAATCCCAGTGGCCTCCTCTGCTGCTGGCACCCAGACAGAAGAACCCCAGAGGTTTGCAGCAATGCTTTGTGTGGTGTTATCCAGACCTCTTACCTTACTGGTGAGTCCAGCTTCAAGTTCACTGGTATTCATGCATACCTACTAAGAGGAGGGACTGCACTTGCAAAGACAGAATAGGATTTAATGAGAGGATAGGGCACACAGTGATGATGAAGTGAAGAGCTCCATTAGAGAAATGCACTGATTAGCAACCTGATTATACTCAACCAGCCTTTTTAATCCACTTTTTCCTCTGCTTTTCCATGTTTGTTCCTCCCCAAGCCATATGGATCCTTTTTTTACCCACTTTGGTCCTTTCCCTAAGCATTACATAATGTCATACATGTTCCATCATTTCCCTTAAAAACATCCTGTAAATTTTTCCGAAGCCCCAAGTGCTCTTCCCTGTGCATCCCATCCTGTGCTTCTTCAGGCAGTAAGGTCCTTCAGTCTGCAAGATCTTCCAGGAGAGCAGTTTCTTTGGCTTACTAATCCTTGGGGGGCTTCACACTAGGGACAATTATCTAATTGCTTAGTGAGTGATTAGATTAACATTTAAATAGATTACTATAAATTACTGATTAAGCTATTAGGTTAGTAGAGATCCTCAGCATGTCCTTGTTCATCTGACTATCTCCAGACCTTTATGTTAACCATTAATAGTCTTTAATCACCAGTGATTAGTGCCTAGTTTCAGCCTGGGGATGAGGAACCATCAGGGAGCCCTTTTGGCTGCAGTCAGCTCCCAGGAGGGAGGGCATGGAGATGATGGAAGTAGACTCTTCTCAGAGGGGCAGCTCCAAAGGCAACAGGCAGAAGTTGTTGCAACAGCACAGGACATCGGCAGAAGGTCAGAGGAGCCTATTTTCCTCTGGGTGTTTACTGTCTGGGATGGGGCCGGGACCTCCACCCTTGGAGATCTTCCCACCTCGGAGCAGCCTCATTTAGTTGGCTCTGCTCTGGGATGATGGTTGTATTGGGTGAGCTCCAGAGGCCTCTTCCAGCCAACGTTTTTCAAGGACTCTCTAGTTTTGCTATGTTTAAAGTTAACTACCATTTTTTACTGGCCATTTCACAGGCTATTTCCTGAAGTCAAAGAGCTTTGCCATTGATTTTGTAATGAAAATAAAAAAGTTTAACCAACAGGAAATAAAACATCTGTGACACATTTTTTTTTTAAGAGATAAACATTGTAGCTGAAAGCTGCTGTTAATTTTGGTTTTATTTTATGTAGCCGTGTATTTATATGTTAGATACAAGAAGTACGCATCACTGGAAGGAGAGGTTTAATACCATCTGCCCTTAACCATGCTGACTTCAGTGTCTCTGTAGGTTGAGGATTCCCAGATTCAATGGTGAAGGGTCCTATTTTGCCATTACTTCTGTTTTGATTCAGATAATTTCCCAAAATGTTCAGTTTGCCTATCAGGCCTGAAGTGAAAGTTGTGGCCTTGCTGTGAGATGTGTGGGCCCATGCCGGACACATTTGGTAGGACACGCATACAGAGAGGTGACTTACTTTCTGAAGTTGTTTTTCTGGCTTCAGATGGAGAACTCGTCCAGTGAACATTAATTCTGGTATTTTGCCTGATGGGGGACTTTGGTTTATCCCAAAGGGCCTGTTATCTCCCAGTGTTTGATAAAAAGCATGGGTTGCTATGAGGAGCAGCCGTGTTCCTTGATCAGCTGTCTCCCCACTCAGTGTAACATGGTTGTCCTCCCCATGAGCAGGGTGTTGAGAACACATTATCAGCGTGATGCTAGCTTGAGGTATAACTCAAGTTCAATCCACAGCTGAAAGCACACCCTTTTTCATGATGTTTTTGTCATCTTAAGAATGAGAGTGATAGCCACTAGAGATGGGCTTCAGCAGAATGCTTAGTTTCAAGACAGACTATACATGGTAGAACTTTCATCACCTATGCCTTTTTTAATGCCTCTGATTTTACCACTGCAGTGTGTTATATTTGGTGAGGTCTACTGCAAAGACCACTAGTGAGGCAGAACACAACACAGCACGGCAAATGTGCACCCACTGTTGCATGGATGGTACATAGGTCACCAGCAGGAAGACATGAAGTCAAAAGCACTCAAGAGCCACTGCAGCTGTTAGCCTGAGAGTTGGTTGTGTCTGGTGAGGTAGGCAGACTTGAGCTGAACTTTTCCCAATAAAAGGAAAAAAAGCAAGCCACTCAAAGAGTGCTGTCTTTGGAGGCTGTAGGACTTCCCAGTGGGTCAAAATAGCCCCACCTGTCTCAAGCTTTTGCTGAGCAGCAAAAGTTGTTTGTGTGGGGTTGTGCCATAGCTGAGTCTACGGTCCCAGAGGTGGTGCTGGAGAACGATGTAGTGTCTACAGTTGTTTAGGCCTGCTGGTTTGGCACAGGTTAGTTTGTCACCATTTGTGTACAACAGTTGCTGAGTTAGCCTGTACATCCTTTGGGTGGCTGGGCACAAGATCAAATTAAAGAAAACATGCCGCTGAATCATACCTAGGGCCACGGAAATCAACATCTTATTCTCTAAAAGTGGCCTTTAAAATGGAAAGTGACAAACAGATCCACTGGCCCCAATTCTGCCTCGGTCCCTGCTTGTAGTACTTCCTACAGTCGGCTGTAGACTCCTCGTGGTGCTTGAGTGATGAGAAACGCAAGGCATAGAATCATAGAATCATAGAATCCTAGGGTTGGAAGGGACCTTAGTAGATCATCTAGTCCAACCCCCCTGCCAGAGCAGGGCCACCTTAGAGCAGGTTACACAGGAACGCGTCCAGGCGGGTTTTGAATGTCTCCAGAGACGGAGACTCCACCACCTCCCTGGGCAGCTTGTTCCAGCGCTCTGCCACTCTCAAGGTAAAGAAGTTCCTCCTCATGTTTAGGTGGAACTTCCTATGCTCAGGTTTGTGCCCATTACCCCTTGTCCTATCACTGGGCACCACTGAAAAGAGCCTGGCCCCATCCTCCTGACACCCACCCTTCAAGTATTTATAAGTGTTAATTAGGTCCCCCCTCAGACGCCTCTTTTCCAGGCTAAAGAGACCTAATTCCCTTAGTCTATCTTCATAGGAGAGGT
>VXBO01012447.1:10243-23069 GCA_013400135.1 Rhinoptilus africanus
ACAGGAACGCGTCCAGGAAAGATTTATCAAGATTATCTTCAAAACTGACTAGTTCTAATGCATGCAGAAGTGGGGAGCTGTTAAGTCAGTAGGAGAAAGTATATTTTCTCTACCACTAATTAAGTGTCCTGTTTTTTCTGGTGTTTGAATTCTGATTTGTGGCATTTCATAAAACTCTCTGATAATTTGTGAGAGTTCACATTCAACTGGGTTTTGGTAACAGGCTAATAGACTTGTTTCAGAGCTTCTCATTGCTCCAAAATTTATATTCATTTTAAAAAATTATGGTGGAAAAAGAAACCCAGAGAACTAGAGCAACATGACTGCTCCACAGATCCACTTTTGGTCCTCAATGAAGGCTCGTTAAAGAGATTTTTGACTGTCAAAGCTTTTGACTTTGCAGCTCAGACTTTAAAACAAATTAAAAATTTATTTCTGACTGGTACCTAATATGAGGTAGGATATTAAGATTTCAAGGTTTCAATGCAAACATTAAGAAAATCTGCTACCATTATACAATTTTAAGAGTGTATCTAGTTGTTCTTTATGATCTTAATGTAGTGTATTATGCTTGTGTCCTGATTCAGGAGAACAGCATAATGTATGGCCAAAAAATTGGTATTTCAGAAATTGTCTATTCTGCTAAATTAGATTTTTAGACATTTAGGATAAGATTCACTGGGATAAACTTAACCTCATTGGAATTATAATGGTGTACGGGAGATCAGAAATGGCTCCCCAAAGATCTCAGCTCCATGCAAAATCTAGGCTTTAATGTGTGTCTTTAGGTGATGCCACACTAGACTTTGGAGCATGTAAGTGCACTGAATATATTTCTTTGAAAAAGCCATCAGGGTTTTTGGTGTTTGGGTCAGTTAGGTTAAATGTGCTGAAATAGATTAACAAAATAGTAGGGAATCAGAGCACGCCTTAATAAAATGTAAAAAGTAAACATAAGGTCAACAAAAAAGAAAAACAGAAGCAAAATAAATGTATAGCATGTAGAAGGCAATTATCGGCAAATAGTGTCGAAAAAGTGCTTTAAGAGGAAACCTGTCTATTGTTTTTCACTAACTCCTGGTTTACTTGTTTTTCATGTAAGTGTAACCATCATCTTCCAAATTTCAGAAATTAACACAGCATCCAAAAGTCAAAATGGATTCTCCTCTCTTCCTGCACTGCCTCCAAAAATTAAGATGTTATAAACTAGATTTACACTTTCACATACAGTAGCCAGTGGGAATTCCATCTCCACCTCAATATGAGGCAAATTTACATTGGTGATACACCATGAGGATGTGGAAACTGTAAATGTTAGTGTAAGCTGAGTTTCGATGTTTCATTTGCCTGGATGGCAAACAAAAATGTTGATTTTGTCCTGAAAACTCAGCAGCATGTGGCAGAACAGTGGTAATTTTCATCTATAGGACTGGTCCAATTTTGTGTTTAAGATTTGGTGTAGAATTAGCGAGCATGCATAGAGAGCCCATATTCCACTTATAAAGTCAGTTGTCAGAATAATGCAACACTCTGTGGGAATTAGAAAGAGGTTTCAAATATGTCAGTACAAACACTAGATAAATAGATCTATTAATAAATGAAGTAGAATAGGGAAATCAGTGATGAATTGTAAAATGGCTGAGTAGATGAACTGCATTTATAAATATGTCCTGGCTTAGAAGAACAAGAAAAAGAGGTATAGCTAATTTGAAAGTCATGAAGAGCTGGAATCCTTGCACATTAAATTATTATTAAATAACAGGTGGAACAACACTTAGAAAAATATGCAGTTATCAACCAATAAATCATAAGGTTTTGGGCTATCTACATGCTTAGAAGGAACACTGCAGGAGTAAGAAAAAAGAAACAGTAAAACAGGCTTGATGAGAGTAAGGGTGAACTGAATTTACTGTTTACTAAACATGAGAAAGAAGAAAATAGAGGCTGGATTTGTGAACATGATCAGGATTTCATGCTAGTGTATAAAAAAATGAAAGTATTTAAGATCAGGAGCACAAAATGAGATATCAGTGATGCTTTAGATGGATGACTGTTACGGTGAAAAGAGCTAGCATGTTGGCAATCATGAGAGAGAAACTGCTGACATCGGTCATTAAGAACTACTCTCAACTGTTTGTTTGATTTTTTAAAATGAGAAATATACTGCTGAAGAATCGTTGTTGTCTGTGTTGCAATTATGTGGATATTGTACCTAGAGAAACACATCCAGGGATAAAAGTGTGTGGCTAACTGATGAATATTCCTACTGGATATGAGCTTAAACAATGTTGTCGGCCAAGGTTTTGACAGAACTGAAAGGTGAGGTTGAAGGAATAAGAGTCATTCACCAATAATAAAGCTGAACTGGTACAAATTTACACCATCCTTCATTAAGGTGCCAAAACCAGTAATTAGTGTAGCTGGTTGGAAAACATAAACTCTTTTCTGTGATTCGTGGATTTTGCAGCCTGTCGGTCCCCCAGTTTTATCTCATCAGATTCCCACAAGTACAATGCTTATCTGCTGCACGTACTAGGAACTTTATGAGTTGGTCTAGGAAAAGGCGGTTTCTTGGAAGTAGTAGTAGTAAGAAAGTTGGTAATGGGAAGGGGAGGGTTGGTTCTTCAAGGCATTATACTCTTTTAAAAGGTTCACTTGATTGCTATTCAACTTGCCTTGAAGAGCGGGAATATCATTATTCACACCAAAGACAAATTAATTTGAAAGTTCTGAATGACACAAGATGGAGCTGCTAATAACAGACTCTAACTTCAATTAACCAAACAATAAAGGCATTAATAACAACTCTGTAGAAACTGACAAATACCACAGGTGATTGGAAGACATTTGCCAAATTGACTGAACTAACAGTATGCCATAGACTGATCTCATTTTGCTTTTGTTTACATATTGATTATGCTAGGGTTTTGCCTCTTCATTTGGTTTGCGTAAGTTCCTCAGTCTCAGGATTTCTGCTGCAATCTGTATCAGATGAAAATCTAAAAGAAAAAAAGGGTTTCCAGGCCAAAGTGACTATTTAGATAAATCTGAACAGAATTGGCTTGCGTGTTGATGGACTTCCACTAACATGAAGACAGTGAGTGTTACCATCTAGAATTTATGACAATATAACAGCACTTTATGTAAAGGAGAATAATTTTATTGCGGTTGTAAGCAACCTTGCAATTTCAGATTTGGAACAGGCAATGTAAAGATTGGCAAGAAGCAATCAAAGAATTTGGCTTTTGGCCTCCTCAGTGTACAACCTATTGTATTAGTGAGGAGTGAATGTTCATGAGCTGGAAGACATAATTTCTTTGATATTGACTCAGCCGGTGCAGGCATTCCGTTCAAACTACAAGAAAAAAGGCATTTGACATCTTGCCCAAATACACTGGATGTACCACAGACAGTTCCCTGAGACCATAAAGACTTTAGGGGGTTATAGAAAATTGCTTTGGCCTGGCCAAATGTGAACATACTTTCAGTAAACAGACATATTAAGAATGGAGTGAGATACACAGTAGGGAAAAAAAAATCAGTCAAAAAGCTATGATGATGATGATGATGATGGTGGTGATGATGGTGAAGATGATGATGATGATGAGCATGGTATGGCTACATGGGATATTAATGCACACGTAAGTTCATTCAAAACAAGAAACTTGGCACTTACTAATGCCTTGATTTATAGCAAGTGTAGCTCTACACCATGGATTTAGACTTATTTAAATGTCATTTTCATCTTCTCCTTGTCTCCAAATTATATATTGTCATTAAAGAAATATAGTTGCTCTTTTATTTCATCTGAAGGGAAATAGATTAATGTGAGCCTCTGCAGCGTGGTGACACTTTGCATCTCTCTTTAAAGCCAGGGTGACGGTATCTTCAGCTGTATGCCAGAACATCCTTTGATGCCAGAGAAACTATTGGTGAAGCTTCAGTGCTGCAACAGCATCTGAAAAGACCATTCCATGAATGAGGACAGCATTTGTTAGAGCCCTGACTACATTTAGCGTATTTCAGTATATGCAGACTCCCAGACCAGGCAGTATGCAAGCTGTTTTCTCATGCACAAATAATAATTTGAATTATTTTTTTGGTATGGTTATAGTTGGAAAAAATCTTCCAGTTGTCTTCTGAGAGCACTGGTCCTGAAGGTGGCAAAAGTAGTCCTGAGCATTTTCTCTTTAATAATAACATCTAGGTCTTATTCTCAATGCTCACATACAAAATTGCCTCCTGATTTTGCTCTGTATGCATGATTACATTTGCCTTACTAAATATGTGAACTCATTTGATCTTATAAATTTCACAGCAGTATGACATCATCAGTTTTCATGGGAACACTTCAGCTGGTGACAAAGGACTGAGACCAGGGATTCTATTATTAGCAGTTACCATATCTTATTAATATACCCTCCTCACTCCTAACTGTCACAGCAATAAAAATATCATGTAGGTTCTTTTCCTTTTATCCTTAGAGATATTTTTAAAAATCCATTTCTGCAAAGCACGTTAGCCTGGTATTCTCTCCCAGCTTCCAGTCGTTAAAGCTTGTGTCCACCCTTCTAGAGGATTGTATGGTCCTGTTAATTTGGACTGTGTTTTCAAACATGTGTATGCAGATATGATACATTTATAAGCAAGAAGAATTCCTTTCCATTCACCCCGTTGCAGGCTATTTTTACTGAGCCACACACACCTCTCATTTGAACAGAAGTGGTAATCAGAGAAACCTAAGTAGTAAGGAGCCATGATGTATCAAAGTGCATCTTTGGTGATGAGGGTAATAGCTCAGGAAAGGTTGTGAGGATTGCCAGGTGGGTAACAGCCAAGGCAGCTGCAGTTTTATTCTTATGTATATCCTTTCGATTTGCACTTTGAATCTGTACTGCTCACTGCCTTGCATGTCAGAATGAGTAACTCTGTAAAAGGATGCTCTAGCACCATTAATGACAAGAAAGACAAAAATACTTGTTAATGCTAGTAACCTCAAGTAAAATAAATCTGTTTTCTTCATATGCTTGGAAAAATTGGCAGACCGATACCCTTCCCCCTAACGCCCCATAAAGACCCTGAAAATCTGCTTTGCAAGGCATTCCACTTCAGTGGCCGAAACCCATTTCATGACTTTGCATGTAAGGTATTTATTCTTCTTGGGGCAAGGGTCCTGCTCTACCTTCTTACTTTAAAATCTATTTGAAAGTATAAGACTAGACTAAAGTGGTTTCATAACAAATTGTTGATAAATCCTCTTCTGCCCCAAAACAAAGTTACAGAAATATTAGAGTTGCAAAACTTACCCTTTTAAAAAAAGTGCATGATATTGGTTGAGCCCCGTGTTTGTGTTTAATATACTTAAATGGTATTGAAATACATCCACACATCAGGGCAACCCCATGCACAAGTACAGCCTGGGTGGAGAACGTGAGCAGCCCTGAGGAGGAGGAGTTGTAGGTGTTGGTTGATGAGAAGCTCAACATGAGCCAGCATAAAGACACTGACAGCCCAGAAAACCAACCACAAGCTGGGCTGTATCAAAGGAAGCATGGCCAACAGGGCGAGGAGCCCAGGGGATTCCGCCCCTCTATTCCCCTCTGGTACTGCATCCAGCGCTGGCGCCCCAAGCATGAGAAAGACATGGACCTGATGGAGCAAGTCCAGAGGAGGCCAAGAAGATGATGAGAGGGCTGGAGGACCTCTTCTCTGAGGACAGTCTGAGAGAGTTGAGGGTGTTCAGCTGGGAGAAGAGAAGGCTCCAGGGACCTTACAGAGGCCTTCCAGTATCTGAAGGGGCTCCAGGAAAGCTGGAGAGGGACTCTGGATCAGAGAGCGCAGCAATGGGATGAGGGGAAGAGTTTAAAACTGAAAAATATTTAGATGAGGTATTAGGAAGAAATCCTTTGCTGTGAGGGTGGTGAGCCCCTGTCCCAGGTTGCCCAGAGAAGCTGTGGCTGCCCCATCCCTGGAGGGGTTCAAGGCCAGGTTGGATGGGGCTTGGAGCAGCCTGGGCTGGGGGGAGGTGTCCCTGCCCAGGGCAGGGGGGGCACTGGAGGGGCGTTAAGGTCCCTGCCAACCTGAACCATTCCATGATTCTATGGTTAAAGATGCTCCTATTCTGGAATATCTGCCATTGAGTGTCTGAATTTTCTTTCAAAACTTTGTTTTGGACATGGTTGTCTACAGTCTTAAAAATCCAGTAACTGAGGGAAAAAACAAACACAGATATGAAAGAAGCTTGCTATCTGTGTAGACAGTGTGCTTGATCTAACAGACGGCCTTAGGACTACATGCCTTCAAACTGCTAGATGTTCATATTGATTCTGACTTTCTGCTTTCTGTGTGAAACTCTGGGTAAGTGTAGTAGGAAATGATGCTTAAAGTATTGGTGTGGAGAGGGAATGTCTTTTGTCATCCAAATATTGTTTCTGCCTCCATCATGTTCCTGTCTTTCTCTGTGTCTGGCTTAGGAGCATTCCCAGAGCAGCCACAAGCAGAGTATGGGTTCCCACCACCTCTCTGTTCAATAGCATATAGGCTGAAAACTTTAGAAAGAAGCTGACAGCTCTGATGGAGCCATCTCATATCTGACATCTCAGAGTTCCCCTGGGACAGAGGGAAATCCTGATTTTTAATGTCTGCGGTGGCCTTTCACAGGTTCCACAAGCTCCCTTCACGAGAGACAAGCAGGTGTTTCGGAAATCAGTGCTACAACTGTTCTCCTGGCAAATGCCTTTGGAGCATCCCAGACACAATGCTGTCAGTGGAATGGTATTTTCATGAGCTTTTTAATTCCACAGAGGAGGACGCAGCATCAGTGCTCAGTCTCACTGCTATAATTTGTACTGAATTTAGAGGGATAATACGCGGTCTGTGCAGCCCTGTGTGCATTACATTTCACTAGTTAAGGTATGATAAAGTGATACCAGTAGACAGAGGATTGGCATTCACAGAAAGATACACAGTTTATTTTGTGAGCACACTTTTTTTCAAATAACTTTTTCATCTTTGATAAGCTGAAACTTTGTGAAAGGTAAGCACACTTATGCACTAATGTTCAAATGAGAGCATTTGTGTCAAATGGAGTCCTCTTTAGTTACATTTTGGGCTTGTTTTTCTCAACAAGAACAATTTTGCTTTGGATGATTGCCTTGCTGAGTTACAGTCTTATGCAACCACTTCGCACTTCCCACAACCCACGGCCTACAAGAAAGTCTTAGGCACCAAATTATTCTTGCACATCAAATAAAATATCACCAAAAGGCCTTAGCTTCAAAAGAACGTCCTTTTTTAATGCTGTATCTTTTGTCCAGCACTTTTTATTTACTAGGTAACACTGTCAAGGTCCTGTTATCCAGAACTTATTTTTTGCATGAAAAGTAAAAACTGAAGCCTTGCACGTCTCTGGAGGCTGCTGTGGGTTCTGGTGGCTGAGACTGGAAGTATCTTCTGCTCCTAACTTGTCACCACAGGTGGGGACCACCATCGTCTGCATGTTCTGTGTTAGGCACCTCGGCACCTCTGGTTAGTGTTGCTGGGGAATTTAGAATCATAGAATGGTTCGGGTTGGAAAGGACCTTAGAGATCATGCCATTCCAACCCCCCTGCCCTGGGCAGGGACACCTCCCACCAGCCCAGGCTGCTCCAAGCCCTGTCCAACCTGGCCTTGAACCCCTCCAGGGATGGGGCAGCCACAGCTTCTCTGTTCCACTCCCTCACTACCTTCAGAGTGACAAATTTCTTCCTAATATCTCATCTAAATCTCCCGTCTTCCAGTTTAAGACCATTCCCCTTCATCCTATCTCTACTCGTTGATCAAGAGTCCCTCCCCATCTTTCCTGGAGCCCCTTGAGGGACTGGAAGGGGCTGGAAGGTCTCCCCGGAGCCTTCTCTTCTCCAGGCTGACCCCCCCCAGCTCTCTAAGCCTGTCCCCACAGCAGAGGGGCTTCAGCCCTCCCAGAATCTCCAGGGCCTCCTCTGGCCCCTTTCCAACAGGTCCATGTCCTTCTTGTGCTAATGGCCCCAGAGCTGGACACAGCACTGTGAGTGGTGTCTCACCAAAGCAGAGCAGAGGGGCAGAATCCCTTTCCTCAACCTGCTGTCCGCACTGCTTTTGTAGGGTTATTGTAGGTTATTTGTAGGTTATTGTAGGAATCACCATTTAAAGGAGACCAAGGACAGAGGATTTGACTGTACGTCCATGAAAATGTGGGGCAGAAGCCTACAGTGTTTGATGGGCTTTTTTTTTTTTTTTTCCTGCCAAGTAGGAAAAGGGTAATCCTTGGAATCTGAGGTCTTTCAACAAAAAATGGTGACTAATTTGTCATTCAGGATTTATGAAGGACGTTTTCTCCTTTTCACTAACTGTAGAGAACAAATCAAATACTAGCTTTCCAGTCCTGAAAATTAGTACGCTCTAGAGAGCAAATTAAACATTATTCGTATGCCTCAGTCCCATATTAATGTTCTTCTTTCAAAGCACACTCCAAGTCTTCCTCACAAGCCAGGTAGTTGGTATTATCAGACCAATTTAAGGAGAGTTATCATTATAATATAGATTTTGCAATTACGTCGTATACCAGGTGGCAAGACGGCATGGCTTTGCATTGCCAAGGTGCAAAACAAATTCAGTGCTCAATCAACCTGAGAGAAAAAGGACAATTCTAATTTGCATAAACATGTAGCCACGGAAACTAGATGCACGGAGGTATAAGGAAAAGAGACCTATTTTACATGATGTGCATAGAAAATTTGACAGTTTAGATTGGAGGCGTCATTGATGTGGTGCAGTTGGTTGCCATGGATATGATTTTCCCAACTGGCAGTGCAAAGACTGGCAGGGATGGATGCTAAAAAAATAATAAATAAAAAAGACACACACACACACACACAAGCACTCACAAAAAAAAAAACGCCCAAACCACTGCAACACCCCGGCAGCCTCATTCTCTTCTTTTGTTGAAAAGCCGTGTATCCTTTTTTTGCTAATGACAGCTCATCTACTATGCAGTGTAATCTAGAAACATTGATATTTCTATAATAAATCATTTATGTACAATATGTATTTATACCCTGCACACAAAGCTACAGACATATAAAGTATACTTTATATGCATATATTCTATGAAATAGACAGAAAGATATAGATATCTAATATTTAGGGGGAAATGTATATGTGTCTGTATGCGTTTATAATAAGATTCTGTTTTCCTGCTTTATCTTATAATCTGAGACACCTATCAACACTTACATACACATTCAAACTTGAACTGCAAAATACGCGTACCACAGATATAAATGTGAATTTGTGCAAAAAGAAAGAAGAGTGCTTTTTCACTGGTGGTCTGCAGCAGCTTTTTGATCAGCTGGTCACTAGTTCAGTTAGGAATTATTCGGAATTTCACTTACCAGTTAAAAGACACCAAACGATCCCAAGCAAAACACAAGTTCTGCTGTCATTTTACGGCTTCTGCCAAGTGGTCATTCAGGACGCTTTGATCTTAATGCAGCAACATTGAAATATATACTTCGCTTAGCCGTCTGAGCAGCCCCGCTGATGTCAGCAGGACGATGCGGACTCTCAAGTGTTAGCGCTTCGATGATTTGCCGCTTGAGTGCTGAGCATCTCAGGTGCTCTAGCAAGAGCCAAGCCTGTGCTGTCCCACGGACTCACTCAGAAATAAAAAAGCTTATTTTAGCTTTCCTCCAAAGTGCTCTAATGAATGAGGCCAGGTTCCGCTCTCAGATAAAACAGAGCAAACCGCAGCCAGATATATTTTGAATGAATTCTCATCCATTCATGATCTTCTAGGTATCCATATAATGCCAGCATAGTGCTTCTTTTGAGGCAATGACTTTCAGAATTGACATGTGGCTTTTTCGTCCTTGATGTTGTGGTTTTTTTTAATAAAACCATATTAAAATTTGGGGGGGCTGCGTATTAAAAAAAAAAAAAAACAAACAAAGAAAGCACAAGGCAAAATAAAAGTTTACACATCTGATGAAACTTTTCCGTACAAAAGTGATATTCAGGCTTCAGTAACTGCCCCCATACAATGTGATAACCTTACAGCAAAGGGACAAAAATTGTCAGTGTCAGTTCTTAATTGTAATCTAGGAGACAGATTTATGGGCAAAGAGCTGTGCTAAGGTCTCTGTCTAGTCCTGTTTCTTTCTGGGTAGATTTTCTTTAAGAATTAATTTGAATTTCTCTTTCTGTAGCCTAGCCTCACTAAAAATAGGAATAATTGTGAAGTACAAAGTGCCTTGGGATTTATGGGTGAAAAATAAACATCTGAAAGTTATCAGGTATTAGTATTATCTTTCCCCTAGTTTGCACAGTTGAAACAAGTATTTCATCTCAGCGGCAAACCTGTATGTGAATAAGCTTCTCCACCTTCTGCTCTGAAATCTGAGATGCTTGGCTTCCCAGTGGCTGTTACCCAGGCTTGCTGCATTAGAGCTACAGGGACAGTAAGTTTCGCATGGTAGCAAATCCAGCACACAAATGAGACAGGGAGATTGGGAGGAAGGGGGGGAAAAAACAGGGAGAGGGAGAAAACTGAAACTGAACTCCCAGGGATGAAGTCCTCTGCTAACAGGCTGAATGAGGAGACAGTGACCAGCACCGCACTGACACACATGAACTGAACTAAAGGAACTGTATACAAGTATTGCATCCTTTCTTCGGTTTCCTATGGAGGACATGATCCAGGTGCCGGTGGTGATGGAACAGTAGTTGATGCCTTTCAAACCTTAACGCTTTTAACCTGTTTGCCTCAAGAACAAAGGTTTATTTAATTCCAATCAAAGAGAACATGCATATTTCTCTTTAGTTGTCTCCTGTTCAGTTGTCCATTTTATTCCCTTCCAAATAACTTTTGAACTTCTTGGCTAATTTCAGCCAAGCTTGCTACCCAGGCCGATGCATCAAAGATATTAAGAAGCTATAAGGTTTCTAACTGTTAGATAAAGGTGAGGGATCCTATTAATGTCCCAACAGACTGTATGAGAAAGATCATTTGGAAATGATATTTCATTACTTTCCCTGCTCATGAAACTGTGTGCTTTGATATCTAATAATAAAGATGATGGTGCGAATCGTAAATATTCTGCTGAATGGATCTCCTTTCATGTGCCTAGCAGTTCAGGTGGGAAGAGATCACAGCAGCTCTGACAGGCGCTGTAGTCCATGGCAGCACCTGAAAAACAGTATTTCTCCATTTTCCCTTTCCCTGCTGCCTTTCCATCAGCTCGTGGGGTGGGGCATAGCCTGAGCTTTTACTGAAGCAGAGATTATTACGTTTCTGAATAAAGATCCCTTTGGTCTGTAAACCTTCTTTCCCAGGAGGACCAGGGATGAATGTTATTGCAACATTGCACAGACATTTTCTGTATAATGAGCTGCACCTATAATTCCCAGTCGTTGGTGGGGGAATTTTGCAAACATCTGGTTGTCCTGGTGGAGCAACCACTTGCCTGAACTACTCTCTGGGTCTAAGGTCTTGAATGCTCATTCTCAGTCCAGATAACTGGTAGAAACCCTACTGAAGCCTTCCCAAGATGTTAATTTAATGCTGGGGTCACCTTCTTGTTCCAGCTGTGTTGGTGTTTCACTCAGGTATAGCTCAGATGACAATGCATGCAAGAAATCTGCACTGTTTTCAGCATGCTTATTCCACTAGCTGGATGCGTTTTGAAGGTGCTGATTTCTGGCTGGTTTAAATGGCCTGATGTCCTTCATGGTCTCTCCCTCTCTTTTTTTCTTTTCTCTTCTGAGTGGAACATGTGCCCAGCTTTGTCAATAAAACTTCAGGAAAAAGATATTTTGGGTTTTGTGTTCTGACTGGCATTGCCAGTACTAGATCGAAACCAGCCTTGTGATATCTCTGTCTCTTGTGTAGAAAATAGCTCTGCTCCTTGTTTTCTGAGCCACTCAAATTAAAGCTTGAAATTAAGGGAACATGATGAACAAGATAGATGCATCCTGACATTTAATTACATATTAATAATTGCTCACAATGGCATTTCTTTTCATATAGGATTTTTAGAGCCCTGTGAAGCAAATTTATTCTCACCTCCATGGGGAATACTGCATCAGTCTCATCTGAAAAAAGGTAAACAGAGGTTCTCACTCCTATGAAACTGGTCTAACTGATATCTTATAATGCAGTTTCTGCACACCTAAATTAAAAATATAAATGTATCTATTTTCCTGCTTCAGTGATGAAAACAGAAGTATGTAGGAATTTAAATGGCCCCTCGGATATCTCTTTTGTAAAGAGAGATAAAAGAGCCATCATAAAGTTCAGCCACTGGAATGATCCAGACAGATGAACCTTCTTTGAGCCTTCTTTGGATAGCCTCGGAACCACATTGACACCATTACCAGTAACAGCAAAATGAACATGGAGCACCGAGATGATAAAAACCAGCATATCAAGGAATGCAATGCTGGAAGTCTCGTCTTTCTAATGCGTCTCAGCTTTGCTAAGGAAAAAGTCATGTATATACCTCTTGCTTTGCCACTTCTCACTGCTAAGTTCGTGTTTCTTTCTTTCAGACCACTGGAAAGTCAGTGAATACAACCATACAAATGTTTGTTTGCCTCCAGCAGTGTACATTTCATCCCATGTTTACCTGCAAATTTATATTTTGGGACTATTCAAAATGTCACAGATATCAACATATTCCTGTTTCTGCAGTGTCAGACATGATGAGTCCAACTGTGCAAACATGGACGTAACATAATAGACTGCTCAACACAGTGGTGCTCATCAACATTCAAATTAAATTTGAGCTGTATGTCACAGCTCCTAAACCC
>VXBO01012447.1:23127-36590 GCA_013400135.1 Rhinoptilus africanus
ATGACTATCATTAATTTTTCCTAAAGATAAAGAAAAGTACAGAATGCTACGATTTACAGCTTAATAGGTTAACTTTTAAAATCATTATGTAAATTAGCAAATAAGGCTCTGCCAGAAGATGAATCTTAGTTTCTTCAAGTCAATTTTTTTCTCCGCCTTTCTTTGATATGCTCTTTCTCTGAGCATATTGCCTCTGAACTTAATGTGATACAATATGGTAGAGAAACTACAGCATAATAAATAAATAAAAATATCAAACATGGCTTACTTCTTTTGAAGTATTTCTTTAATAATACAGTATGAAATCTTGGTGATAATATCGCTGAAAACAAAACCAAGGGGTTTTTTGCACGTGTTGGTGATAGATTTTGTCTTTCTTCTTCCAGTGAACCTGATTTTCCACGCATCCAAAAGCAAACAGTGAACTGTGGAGTTTGGCATACACCATTATTTATTAATTATGTATGCACTATCTTATTTTACAAGTATACATATGTACATATGAACCAGAGAAGAAGAAGAACTGAACTCTTGCTTTTGCCTCTGAAACACCCAAAACATGCTCCCTCACACTTCTCAAAACCTGCTTCTTTCATCTTCATAACACTAAACTCCATTCTGGTGGTAGCTACTTGCTGCACTCTCTTTCTCATGTAATATTTTAAGAAAATCTATCAACAGTTGCTAAATGTCTGTTCAAAATCACTTTTGTGTTAACCCTTGTGCATATTCTGTGAGGCAGAACAAGTAATTTGGACTCTGATTGTGTCTTGAAAGAAATCAGATTACTTGATAGATGAAGTTCATGGGGAATCGCAACATTTTCTCCAAAGTCCTGACATGGAGGAAATTAAACAATCCAGGTAGATATCCATCCAATTAAACCTTCTATTCATGCAGGCTCAGCTGGTATGAACAAATCAAAATGAAAATTTCACTTTGCATGCACTCAGTCAGTTTGTTTTCCAGGGGCCTGTTTTTTAAGAATGGTGGTTCATGCTGTGATGTTTTGATCCTAAAAATCCAAGGTTCCTTGAAACTCATTTCTGCCCATCTAATTATTTTCTCATTTCATCTCTAGGAAAATTAAAACTTCTATTCTTCTTCAGACTTTCCTTCTAACAATATAGGTCCGTGTGACCAAATTACAGAAAACATCCATCTCATAACATACAAGAACAATTGAAGTTCATTAAACAAATTTCTATTTTGCGTATTGATTGCTTAGGGCAAGATATTAGGCTTATGTCCTTTGGACATGGTGGTAGGTAGAACATTGACAGGGTAAAGGGCAGAGAAAATGACAGAGGAAAAAGGAGAACATAGTTTCAGGTCAGTAAATTCAAAACACAGTTAACTTCTTTGGGAATATTCTATGTACCTGAGATGCAATATTATTTTTTATTTCTATTCAAAATTATTAAATGGTAATTGAAACTCATGTTAAAATAAAACAAATCAAGCAACCCTTGCTGTAGGCAGTGCTTTTTCTGCCTTCAGTTTGAAGAACTGATTGGATTTTATCTCCCTGATATATCCGTACATGTGTATTTCAGGAGACTAGATGTAAGGTGACTATGAAGCAGATCATGGGAGAGGGTTTTTTCCTTGTCCAGAATTAAAAAAAGATTAAAGACATCCATGGCAATTAGCTGGTAGAAGGGGATCAGTGTAACATGTTAACTAAATTGTGAGCCAGCTTTGAAAACTGACCTATGAACATTTCCGTTTTCTTTAAAAGAACTGGAAATAGGCACAAAACTCCAATCCTTCTGACAGAGCTTAACCAGGACTCACGAAAACAGAAATATTTTTGCCTTCTAACTATGTGCAGTGGGAGACACCTTGAAGTTTTGGATCATTTGCATTTTCTTGACATCGTGGTCTTTGCTGGTCATGATCAACTTCAGCAATTCCGCGTTTTATATGCCCTGGATGTAAGTGCAAGCGCGGGCTGTGAATACTCTGTGATTAGAAATAACAAGACAAGTCCTCTGATGCTTTAAAATAAAAGGTAGGGGAGATTTAACCTGAATGTTGCTGATAGAGATTAGAACAAAGGAATACCTTCCAAAGTGTCTGATTTCAATACCTTTAGTATAGTGTAATTTTTCACCTTTTCTTTCCAGAAAAGACAGTCACAGGAGACAGAAAATTTTTTAAAAAAAGGTCCCTTGAGCCATGTAGTCCTCCTCCCATTACCCACAGACAGCTCCCTTGTCTTGTATGATTTTGTAGTGCTTAGTCCAGATAATTAAATACAATGAAGGCCACCTGGGTGGAAAACAGAGTCTGAATAGGCAAAACTAACAGTGGCCCTCTCTTAAATGTGACCACAGTACTGCGTTAAGCAAAATGTGTTCCTGTGCAAGAGAATTTCTTGCTTAGTATCACACCAATGGGCACCAGCAAAATGCCCTTGTGGCTGGCCATAATGTGGCAGAACAGATAGTCTTTGGGGAGTGACCATTTACAGCTTTTTTTTCTTAATGAGCCAGTGCTGCCAGACTGTTGCATATCTTATGGAAGATGTCATGCAGACAATTTTTTTAATGAAGTCTTAGACACATTTTGCATACTTTTACCCAGCAGCCTGGCCACACTTCAAAGTTTCAATGTTTTGATTGATCTCATTGATCCTATTTGGGAAATCTTCAGTAGCTAGTTGGGGATAGATCCCACAAAAAGCCAATAAACTTCTGGATGAAATAAGCCTCTAATGTATGTGGAAAAATTGTTTTTTGTGGTGTTAATTCTGTTTCCATTCTACTTGTACACTTTCATGACCATGATTTTCTCCTTGTCAAACCCATTCATTAACTATAGCCCACAGCAGTTAATTTCTCCACCTCTCCCTTCTAGGGTTTCACTTTATTTATTTAGCTGACAGGATTTTGATGCAAGCAGAGCTGTGTCCGGGACATTTTAAGTATTCTTATTGCATTAGAGAGACTGACATGTTGCTAGTCTATCTGCAAACCTCACCCAAGTTTTTGACTCTTGGGAAGTGATCCATTTGCCTTGGGATGATTAAGTGCATTTATTTACGTTAGAGGGTGATGAAAGGTACAAAACCAAAGTTGAAAAAGCTCTAAGGTGATGTAAGAAATATCTCTCAAGAATATTCATATGTTGAGCTCCTGATGAGTGTGGGTGCCTTGAGGACACCAAGGAAGGACAATCTAATTACAGTTTTAAATTGGCTATTGATGCCACCCTTTCCATTGCTCTTCAGGCATCTTGGGCAGCTTCTCCAACCCTACTGCATGAATTTTGTGAGAAACCTACCACTGAGCAGAACCAGAATTTATTACACAAAACAAGTCTTAATCCACTTAGGTTCTCCTGCACTATCTCCCAATAAAGCTGTGTGATGCCTTGTGCTCCTGCCCCAACAGCATTCTGCAGGCTTTCCTCCGGTTCATCACATGCACAAATTGCAAGCTGTACATTCATAAATAGTCCATGTTTGCATGAATGCAAAATCACCCTTTTTACCAAAGGTGACCTGCGCAGTTCCCTGCAAATACCAAGACTTTGCTGGTGAGTTCATCCAAATGGACTGGAATTCATGGGAAGTCACCGATCCTGGATAAGGAAGAAAAGTCATTTTTTATGAACCTTCAGTTGTGTGTTTCTATCAGAAGATAACATGGAACAGAAGAGGAATCGTTAACGTACCGGTGCAGAGTAAGACAAAAATATGCCCGTTTAACTCCCCTACTCATAGGGATAGGGTTTATCCAGCAAAGTACTGTCACACAGAGGGCTTAATAAATAAGTAATTTCCAAATTATCTTCCATTTATGAGAAAAGGCTCTCACCATAGTAACAAAACACATGATGGCTGGGGCCTGTGCGATGCCATGCGTTTGAGTCAAACCCCTCATGGGAACCAATGACCATCTTAATAGCAGAGACAGAAAGAAAACAGAGATTTGGTGAGAGTCTCAGGTTTACTTGGGACTTGGAAAACCTGCCAGTCTTTTTTCATTAAACCGATACATGCACAAAATACTACAGGTCTGAGAAAACCACAGGATACTTTACCATCAAGAAAAGCCATTAAAACACAAGCACCAGCTAGAGTAGGTGTTTATACATGTATGGTATTGTAGCTACTGAATGAGAAACAGAACTAACATAATTTTAATCCAGATTTTAAAGAATACAGATGTTGTTCCGTCCAACACTGTAATGCATGTTTGATTTCAGAGCCTATGCTTCACTGAGAGTCCTCCATGATAAGTAAGTACTGGCAAATTATGGGCAAGTAAATATTATGTGTGTCAGGAGGAGCTAGAGGAGGAGCTAAAAGTAGCGTTCCCAACACTAATGCCCCTACCAGTATACATTCTGAATGGTGAGCTTATTCAAAGGACAAACCTGTGCATCAACTTAGACTTGGGCAAGCTTCTATATTAAATACTTACAGATTTACTCCTAGGAGCATCGGAAGTTTAATAAATGACAAAGGCATTCATAAGATGAGGTTCCCTGGGTGCTACCAGGGAAAACACATAGGAGTTATCATAGTGACCTATAAATAAATTATAACCCTGCCTGAAGATGTGCAAAGACTTACTTGGAACTGTGTTTAAAAGGGCATGGAAAGAGGCTCAGTTCTTAGATCTGGAAGAGCTGGAGTAAGATTTTGGGAAGTTTTGCCTTGATGAAATTCGTGACTTTCTTCAGGAAAAATAATGAAGGATTCAGCTGCAGGGCTTATGTTTGTAGTAGGGAATATGCCCTCACAGCCTCATGTTTTATGCAAACCTAGCGAGCCTGACACAGGGTCTGGTGGAAACCCAAGCCCTTCTGAAATGCTGGGCAGGCAGTATATTTAGGGCTTCTTAAATGGGTTTAGAAACCTACATCCTGGTGACCACTCCAAGCCCTAAGCGTAACACTGCCGCAGGATGAAGACAGTGTTGTAAATCTGAAGCTTTCCCGTCATCCTTCTGCTGACCTCTCATGGTGAAGTTTTTCCCTAGATAAACTAAGGTCAGGTTGCAGACTAAATCCTAGGAGGTTCAGGAAATGGGTGGAAAATTTTCATGAAAAAAACCAAGCTGTTCTAAGGCAATATCTGTTTGTGCACCTGGAAATTTTGGGGTTTTTTTAACTTGGACTTCTTAACTTGACCTTATGTAACCCCACTTGTCTTTTCTCACCCTTTCTTGAATTTTGCCCACAAAACCCTCCTGCCAGATGTTGGTGGCAGTGATGGGGCTGTGCTCAGATATCAAGGAGTGTTTTTTCACTGCGGTGCTCTTGTTAAACAGCACTTCTCTGTTCAAAAAACCCAAAATCTTATTGAGGGAAAGGATTGCATCATCAGTCTGGGGAGAGCACAACAGTCCATCAGTCATGGGTGCTTCCCCACAGCCAGGCACTCAGCCTTCACATCAGCTTCTCCACCCATTGGAGTCAATACCTGGTGCGCACACGTCCCTTGGATGGCTCAATTCTCTGCACGTTGTATCCCCCTGGTCATGATTTGTCATCTCTGCCCACAGATGTCCCTAACACCAGGGAAGCTCTCAGGCACGTCCAACACCAGGCACACAGAGACCCCATTTCCATCAGATCTGCCACCCCCCAGCGCATCCAGACCTGCTGTACCACCAAATGAGACACCACACTGCACTTTGATCCCACCTCTCACGCTCCTTTGCCACCATGCCAGAGCTCGGTCTTTCAGCTCCTGAGCAACTGCAGCTCTGCAGGTATCAGACAGGGCTGCCTTGTTTCCATGTCCCATACCTGGGTCCAGAAAATCTGTTTTTAAAAAGGTAATTAGAATGCCATGGTGATAGCTAGAGACACCCGTCTATGCATTTTCTGCCTTCCCACATTGTCCAGCCTGGAGCTTGAGTATCTTGCCTTCAACCTGGACCCAGAAATGTTAATTCTGTAGTTAAACTCTGCAGTGGGTTCAGTGCAGTGTGGCACCCACATAACACCTATACTCTGGGGATTTTATTCCTCATGAAATAAGAGGAAATTCTCTTCATTGAGCTTACTCTGGATGTTACCTGACAGGACTTGACCAAAAATTACTGAGACCTATGTCCCAAAAACCCTTCTTTACTCCAGCAGACTATTGCCTAAGATGTACTTTTTTCCATTTTCTTTATTTCTTCCATTCATGTGTGATTTTAAGTTGAATTTCTTTGCTTTGCCTAACTTCTCATCACCCTTTGTCTTAATGTCTTTCAAAAATTTATGTTACAGTTGTTTTCTACTGCTGTTAGCAATTGCAGTAGCAGCACTTTCACTGTACTAAAAATGATGCAAAGACTTGAGGCTGCATCTATTCCTGTAAAACTCTCTGCCTATCACCGTGACTGTTTCAGCTCCTTTCCCAGCACGGATGGGAGGGATGCTAGTAAAATCAGCCACCAATGATTTAAACACCATGGCATTGATACCCATTCAGAATAAGTTTAAATGCCAGCAATCTGGGGCAACTGATTCCTTTCTTCTGCCATCTCAGAGTCTGTTCCTACTTAGCAAGAATGACAGAATCTACCCTAAAGCATTGAGAAAGAAGCTGGTTAAAAGGTGTCTAACAAAGATCCATTTCCCTGGTGAATTAGTACCCTTTCATTCACTGAATAATTAGAAAGGAAAGTACCCAGCAGAAAAGATTTTAAAAACCTGAATAAGTTTCCTCTCTTTTCACCCATTCATTTCAAGCTTTGATCTTCTATAAATACATACCACTATTAATAACATCTCCTAACCAGAGCTCTAACATAATCCCATCTACAAAAAAAGCAACCCAATTTTCTTGATGTCATAATACCAAATAAAATCTACATTTTTTCTTGTCATACAGGGCCTGATTTTCACTTTTATATATAATACTTATCAAGAAGGTGATATTATGTCATCCTAACACAGCCCCAAGAGCCATGGTGACATACTTTTTGAGACAAAAATATTTCCTACTTCTCTGTGGTTTTGTGGAGAAAATTATTTCTCTTTAGTTTAGTTTTGGTTAGTTTACTACAATAACTAGTTGTAACACCTGCATGGCAACTAAATCAGACTGGACAGAAAGGTGGAATTAGGTCGTGAGTCTCTTCCCTTTGTCCAGTGTTACAGGAAAAGTGTCATCCTTGGACTGTTTGTCTCCTCACACCACTGCTCCTGGCCATGGTGTGTGTAAGCCTACCCAATGTCCCTTCAAGAACTTTCCATGGATTCCTGGCTACGTCCCTTAACTCCTCACGACATTTACATTCTGTAGGAATTACAGGATTTTGTGTATTTCCTCAGTGCTTCCAGACAACCAACAGTTCATCTGAGACTCCAGTTACCGCATACCAGCAATTCTAGACATGTGCACTTCACATAGGTGGATGGGCTTTGTGGTGCAAGTGCAGAGTCCACCCTTTCTATGGATGTCAAATCTATAATAGACATGCAAAATCTGTCCCAGACTCACTGGATACACTGCAAATGTGCAACCCAGCTCTGTAGAGCATGTGATGTAAGTCTAGAGCTTCTGAGAAGCATTAGCCTTAAGATGTACCTTTACAACAAAAAAGTAGTTTCTCTTCAGGTTTATTCGTATCCTAGAGCTTTGATTCCAGGCACTTCATAACATTTCCTTCTGCCAGTTGTATCACACTGTTATTAATTCTCATACAGCAATAGAAGTGCCAAGCAGTAGCAGAAATAACTAGTTATTCCAGCACCCATGCCTTGAGTCATGTGGAAGGAGAGGTATACAAAGCAAAACCTCAATTTCTGTGCTCAATTAAGTAGTCTTCCAACAGCTACAGTGTGCGTCCTCCATGCCGTGACACCCAGAGCTCTCATGTTGATCATGAGAGCTAGACTAGCAGAGTTAGACTGTTCCTGGACAATGAAAGTCTCCTTCAATAACTGATTTTCTAGGCATTAGTCTACAGTAGAAATGCAAGGTCTGTATAACCTTTGGCAAAGTGACTGCTGGTGTCAGACTGGAAATTAGTTTAAGGAAAATGGTATAAAATTTCTCAAAGGAAGTGTGAAAAGAGATGTTTTAGAAATACCATTCTGAGACAAAGTTTGCTAGCCTTTGCTTGGAGCCAGACTTACTGAATATTTCCGTGAAGGGTCCTGGCAGAAGAAATCTGATGCTGATGACATGCATTGGCAGCACAGAGGCAAGAGGCATTATTAGTACAAAGGTGGATCAGAATATCACATGGGGAGAGCTACTGAGCCTTGAGATAAAATGGGACGAATTTTTTAAAGAATAGATAAAAGGTGTCTTGATTAGGGAGTAATCAAATGAATTTCTACTATGGGGTGGGGCTAATCAGCCAGAAACAGCAGATGAAGACTTGTCTGTCCCAGCTGGCAAGGGGGTGGCTGTGGTCTGCCACTCTGATGCAAGGAATGAAAGTGGCAGATGTGACCCTAAACTCCATGAAGAAAGATAGTGCCAGAGGGGAGTGCAAATAAAGCAATGAAAGACAATACTGAGACCTCATCTAGAGTCACTGCAGTCATCCAAATCCATGAAATATACATTGAAATTAGTGTGAAGTGCTACTAGGGTATGACAGGCCTTGGAGTTCAAGTATATTGTCTTGGACATTGCTCATGACCGAGAGGCTGGCTTGTCACAAGGCAGCTTGGGCTGTGAGTGGAGGCGCCCAAGCTCCTTGAGACCATCTGTACCCACCTATTAGATATTTTTTAAAAGAAATTGTGTTTACTTTTAGAAGAAGGTTTCACAATAATCGGTTTTTATTTTATGAATATGCAAATGCTATTTAACAATGACCAAATAAGAGGTACTGAGGCTAAATAAAAAAACCAAGGAGAACAAATAGGCATAAACTGTAATTATCAGAGCTAAGAGCAAAGTCTCTCTAACCACCTTCTCGTATGTGAGCAAAACAAGTTAATACAGACTTATCTGCTTTGAAAAGGAGAGGGTGTTGCCTTTTGCAGGTGGAGACCTTTAGATCTATATTTCTCAGTCAGATGCAAAAAATAATACAAATGTGTCTACACTGAAGGCTATCTGTCTTGTCTGACATTTGCAAGGAGTGCTACAGGTTGTAAGAGAAATTTATTGACATGAAGAGACCATGGAAATGCATGTCCCCATTGTTTTTATTTCTGGCTGAAANTCTGGAAAAGTCATCTGGACTATAAGCAGGCTCTGGGGAATTGGAGCTAACTGACTTAATTATTATTGAGAAGCTGTGAGAGGATGGTAGAGAATGAGGTCAGTTGGGAAAGGACAGTAAAAAATAGCTGTCTGGAGCCTGGGAGGAAGCTGGTGGCTCGTTGCCTGCCCAGCACTGAGTACTGGGGGAACCTCCTCCCAGAGCTGTAGGCAAAGCTGGTAGATAAGAAACCTGTTTGGTTTTGCATTTATTTAATTTCTTGCTTTGTCTGGATGTGTAAGAAATGCTTACGGTCCTAGGCTTTTCTTTAGAAAGTAGGAACAAAAGCCCTTTATCACACCTTTCAAAGAGAAGTGGAGTGTCCAAGTGAACCTAATCCACTGCATAACGCCGTTTCATGGTGGCTCCGTGATTTGATTTATGGGGCAAGAAGGTGTAATGTCAAGAACTAGGAGTTCTCAGTATCTAAGTCACTGAAAGCTGAAATAATCACCTCCATTTCCAGGCTGTTTAAATTTTTGCTTATAACACTAACATGAGGGCAGCTGTATTGCCAGGCTCTGTTGCCTGTGCCTGTTTCCTCCTTGACCTCCTTCCTTTTGTCTATCTCCATCCTTACCTCCATGATGTCTCATGTTTTACTTGAATCTGTGCTTCCAGGTGGATTATTTTGTGGTTGAAGTCGAGGTAAATCCAGCTCATGGAGCAAAGCCTATGCCTGAAGTGTTGAAAATGGTTTCAAGTACAAGAACAGGGAGAAGATCTAGTCATTCTCTCCCTGATTTCCTTTTCATCTTGCAATGCATTTTGCTCTTTTTTGACTCTTGCACTGCCAAAAAGTAGTTGCCCATGTGGACCAGATAAGTCTGGTCATCTTTGAGAAATTTTGGCTTGTCAACCAAAGAAAGAATAACTTCCATTACAGAAAAGCACTGAACTTTTAGTTTTATTTTGAGAGCAGTAGAAAACTACTTGCAGTAGTGCAATTTTAATAAAAATACATACAGCAACATTCAGATATTTAGTATAAAAAATGAGAAATGTTGTTAACAATTAGGTCAAGCCAACTTAAAAGAAACAAACTATTTGGGACCAATAGCACATAAAAAAGTAGATAGGCTTTTTACAAACAAGTTTGCAAAAGAAATGACACAGATTATGTTCAGGCCATGTGGCAAATAAACTGAGATATTTTGAAATTTACAGCATAAGATAACAATATTTTTAAACAAAACGATGCTCATATATAGCATGAGTAACATAGTATCTGGTCAACAGACAAATTGTTAACAAAATTGGAGGCAATCTAATCAATAAACTTTCATTGCACCACCAATAGTCTGTAGGGATAAAACCCCATGATCTGGACGAAGCACATCATCTGTTTGATGACAGATGGTCTGGATTTAGAAATGTAGCTGATATCTTAAGTATCTGGAAAGCCATGCATGAACCATCTCTTAAGTGGCCTGTTACAACTTCCTGCCACTCAGGACTCCCCTTTCATTCCTGTGTACAGGGTGGGTATATGGAGGAACTGACTTCTCCAAATAATGTAAAAAAAAGATAAAAAAAATAAAAAATAATTGTTTGCTTAGTCCTTAGAGTTAGGCAAGTAATACTGTTCCCACTTCGCAGATGCAAAAGGAGGCATAAATATGCTAAATAAACAACTCAAGGTTAAATAGGTCAACAAAAAATGTGTTATGTGAACAACCACTGAGTTACTGGTAGTGAGAGGGAGAATAGAGAGACATCTCCGTTAATAGAGAGACATCAGGAGAATATATGGGAAATGAGCAAGCAAGGAAAAGAAGAAATCGCATGAGAAGGAACTCAAAGTGTCTCCCATTAGTAATCAACATTGTAAAACTATTTTTGGAATTTCACAGGTAGTCAAATGTTGGTTGTAAAAATTAACTTTTCTTAAATTCTGAGAAGGAAGTACGTGGAAACCATTTTGAAGTGAGATGTTTAGTGTTCATTTAAGTGTGTCTGTTCTCTCAATTTAAGTTTATAAAAGTGTAAACCAATGATAAGACTATGTGAAGATGGAGCTTTTTGTCTCATCTGTTGTAGAGGGTTTTCCTCAATTAAAATTTAGGATTTACACTTTTTCTGTTGAGGTAAATGATGACAGGGTATGATTCAGCCCCTTCTCACTAGGCACTAATACTATCTGCTAAGTTTCATTTCAGAAAGATTTTTGTGGTTTTTCTTTCTGGAGTTATCATTATACCTGAAAACATGGCTTTTATTTTCACAGAAGAAATAACACATTGTCAGTTTTCTCTCTTATCTAAAAAAAATTACCATTTCCATAAAATCTATGAAGTTAGTGTTGAAATAAAGCATTACGAAGCTCTGTAAATTAATGGTAAGATACGTTTAATTAACCTGGGATTTCTAACCTACATAAGAAAGCTTTCTCAAAGACTGGCACCCAAAAGAGGGAAAAATTTTCATTAAGAGGGCCCAAGTTATTGCTGGACCACCACAGCTGTTTTCTGCCTGCCTAAGTATCTCCTGATGTACTTGTGATTGACTTTCTCCAGATGATGGGGGCTGCAGACTGGTCTCATGCCCAAGGCAGGAGATGGAGTGTAGGGACAGCCCTGGCTCCATCCTTGGTGACTACATGTGCAGAGATAATAAGCTACTCTTGCAAAAAAGGGGGCCTAATAATTCACACTCTTCCCCCTTAGAAAAGGCAAGCAAAGAAGAAATTCTAGCACCTGGCCAGTGCCAAACACCTGAGAACTTCATGGTCGGCTCAGTTTCTGGGTATCGTGGCCACACACCATGTCTTAGAGCAAACTACAAAATTATAATTATTGCATGATTGCTACGATGATCACATGTTTCTTATTCTGCACACAATTGTTTGTACAACCTACACAGTGCACAGTACTGTGATCTTTGCAGCGTATAACTGTTATTGTATATATCGTATTAGCAGAGTGGATGAATATTTTGTAATAGGTTTGTTTTTCATGGATTTTTTTTTAATTTTTTCCTGTTTTTTCTTCCTTTCAGGATGCCAAAAAATGGATCATAATTTTCACAGATGTATTGTTTGAAACTATTTAACCAATAATTTCTGTGAATTGTCTTTAGCTTGCAGCTCATGAGCTGTTGGATTTGTAATTCTGATATTGAGAAGTTGTGCTATTTTACCTGAACAGGGAGGTCACACCAGCCATTTCTGTTATAGACTGAATGAACATCTCCCTTTGAATTGGTTTTCTGTTGTAGATTTAATTCTAATTGATTATCTGAAAAGAGTAGTGTGTTTTTCTTGATATTCTTGCCAAAATAACCCCACCTTACTTCGTGGATATTTCTGAGAACAGCTACAAATTTGCTCATGGGAAACTCAAAAAAACTCCAAACCACCATGAATAAAAATACAAACAGATGCATCTATTTGTAAATGTATACAAATACCCATCAAATATTTTAAATAATTTCCTTTACTCTGATGGTGATTATCATTCCCTCTCCCCTGCTCTGGAATCTGAGAAGGATTACTGAATTTTTTCAAATATTCTTTTTGACCAACTGGCACGTTAAAACTAGAAATGTTTTATACTCACTCTATAAGGTATATGATTTTACTATACTAATGATAAAATATTGTGATAGATGGCAGTTAATCTCAGTTAATTGCACTAACAGCAAAAAGGCTTCTTCCTAATGAATATTCACAGCTTGTATAAATACAAATCTTTTCCTTTTCAATATATGTTGTAAGCCACTTTTAGTCTAAAGGATCCCTTTGTCTTCACTCACAGTGCCTGGTAAGTTGCCAAACACAATAGGGCATTAATTAACATGTGCCAGGGACTCATCAACATGCACAGAGGTAAAGAGCAATTGCAGGCTTTTATTTTTCCTTTTTGTTTTCCCTTTCGCTTTTGCATTTCTGTGTAATTCATGAAAGATCTACTCCAATATGTAAATCAGCTTTTGCTAAATGCCTGGTAATACAGCTCCCTTTATTTTCCAGGGCTGTTGCCGAATTTTTCACACATCCAGGAAAGACATTTACTCTGTCTGCTTTTCATGTTCAGAATCAATTTGCAGGCTGCAGACGGTAAAAATAACATATNAATATTGCTAATAATAATAGTAGTAATATTTTTTTTTAAAGGCATTTATCCAAATCCTAATCATTTGCCTTTTATTATTCACTTACAACCCCAACACCAAGGGAGTGTAGAGATCTCCAATTAGGCTGCCGGTATCTTTTCACTGGTATAATTTATAGCACAGAAATATGGAGGCAGATAACAGAGGGGAGTTTTCTTATGTTTTTATATC
>VXBO01012468.1:4238-36609 GCA_013400135.1 Rhinoptilus africanus
ATAGGTTTATGATTGACAAGATAGTGGTAGGACTGTTTAGTGCAGGACAAATTATCAGCTCACAAGCTCATTTTCCACAGAATCCTACCATCTAATTATCAATCTCCTGGGAGATTTCTCTCAACGTACAGAATTTCCTTTCCTAGCTGAAAAAAAACAACCCTACAATATGGAAGGAGCTTCAATCAAGGGAGACTTCTACAGACAAAAATTAATAGAATGGGAAGGACTGTTTTCAAATTATTGAAGTCCGCACTCAAAGGATGTTTATAATTGAATGTCTAAGCAGATAATTTACTGTAACAACATATGAATCTTTTAATACATAAAAATTTGAGCCCTACTTATTGGAAGCAATAAAGAATTAGAGCATCCTTTCAAAGTACGACAGCAGTTGTTACATTAGCTAAGTAATGTATACACATGCCATCATATTGGTTATAAAAATCTTTAACATGAAGGTCAACTTGCGTTCAGCTTTCACAACACTGTGAATCTGAAGCTAAACATTCATTTCAGCGTATATGTCTATACTTATAGCTGCATAACACACTAGATCGGGATTCACCATGGCTTTAAGTTGCTTGATCATTTGTAGAAGTACCTATGCACTAAGAAATCATTACAAACCTATCCTTTTGCTACGAGATACAAGAACTACAATTTTAGCCCCACTTCAATGACAACTTTTTTGATACCTGCAATTATCTTTCTAAAATCTATGACTCAGGAATACAGTAGTATAACTTAGGCCACCAAGTCAACCCAACCCCTCCCAAGTACTTTCATCTAAGGCAGAACTGCTTACGAATTTGAACTTTTTCAAGATTCAAAATTAGATCAAGGTAAGACCCCTCCCAAGTACTTTCATCTAAGGCAGAACTGCTTACGAATTTGAACTTTTTCAAGATTCAAAATTAGATCAAGGTAAGACCCCTCCCAAGTACTTTCATCTAAGGCAGAACTGCTTACGAATTTGAACTTTTTCAAGATTCAAAATTAGATCAAGGTAAGACAGAGACATTATTTAGCAGCAAGCTGCTTCCAGTCACCAAGAGAGGTACAATCATGCTTTAGAAGCAAATGACTGAAAAAAGTTTACTTTCCTGACAGTAATTTTCACATATATTTTAACCAGCATATAAACAAGACTCCTGCTTCCAACAATGGGCAAGACTTTCAGTTCTCACCTCCAGGGGCTTTAGCGAGTACTTAGAATTTCAACCACCAAATCAGGAGGAAAGTTTTAAACCTTTACTTTCAAATGCTTTGACTATACATGTAAGCATGCTTGTGTTTAGAATACATACCAAACATCAATGAGTACCCTCTCTGATTTGCATCTTCTCTCACCAGACTCTCCAGACCAAGACTCTGCTAAGCACTAAACATTTGTTATCAATATGCAGCCTTGTACACAGCAGCATATAACACTACATAAGAAAGCCAGAATGGCCTTCAGGAAGGACTGATTAGCACAGTTCATAATCTTATTAATACAGCTTTGCTGCTTCTCTTCCCCAGACCAGCTTCTATGGACATCTTCTGTGTTCCAACTGCTTTAAAAAAATACAGGAAAAAAAAAATCATCAGCTGTTGCAATATATTGGGAACAGTACAGTGTAAACCAAATAGTTGTACTGAAATGTTAATTTTTTAATTTTAGGAGAAAATTATTACAGGAAGATGAAAAATAACAGTATTGCAGAGGGATGCAAAGATATATATTTTGTAAAATATTGGTTTTTACTTTACAGAGAGAAAATTTTAAATTGCTATAGGATTTTCATTCAAAGAAGCTGCTGGAAAGCTCAATGAGAACAACCCAAAAGGTTTAAGTAGAGGTTTAATAGAGTGCTGTAAAGACAGCTATGCCTTTCTTTAAAGTAGGTAAAAGTACTGCTACACTTCTGTCTCATTGTTATAAAGTTCTGTTCAGTTTCTTAAACAGCTATACTTTATGCATTTTTATTCTTAGTGACCCTTGGTCTTGTTCGGTGTATATTAAGCATGAGATTTTAAGATACCAAGAATGGTACAGATTCCCAGACCCTCTTTAACAGAGCTCCTATGGGCACATGAAATAAAATAAAGTTTTTATGTGATGCACTTATTATGGCAGAGCAACTTACAGCTCTTAGGAAGCTCCTTTTTGGCTTTTAAACAGAAAAAGTTTAATTGCACTGCTACATAAAATATGTGAAGTAAAGAGAAAATACGTAAATATATTCAAATATATATTATACATATATATATACACACACATATATATACACACATATATATACGTATATAAATATGTATACATACTAGTTTCACAGTACATTGTATGTAATAGATAACATACATAGACAAAGGTTCTAATCTTAGGGAAAACAGCAATCTCAACCAAGAAATTAAAATAAAATTAATTTCAACACAAAACATATTTGAAAGGCTATGCATGCGGACATACATCCAAAATTACACCCCAAAAGAACTCTTCTTTCATAGCATAACAACTCTTATTTTTATTATTCGGCTTAAAGCTATCGTTACAACTCAAGCTCAGCAAGACACAAATTATTACATATCAAGAAAGAAGATCCCTGCTACACATCAGAGCCTTTTAGTGAGTAAGTGATGAACATCTGTCCTCATAAGGCTTTGCCTGTATCACTACAAACTTTCATTGTCACAGACTCCCAAAGGTCTCTTTACAGATAGTAAATCCATCTGGTTCACTGTTTGGAGACAGTTATGAAACAGAAGGACCAGGTGTCCAAGCAGACCATCATTAAGTCTGAATATCTTGGTGGTTCCTGCAGCAAAAATAAGATTGCAAGGTCTGCCCCCTCCCAAACATACACTTGAGAGGAGCTGTCAGAGGTTTATGGCAGTTTTATAACAACAACCCATCACATGTATTACAAATTTCTAAACCTGACTCTTTCTTGTTTAAATGCTAGATTGGAAAAAAAATAAAAAAAAATAAAAAAGAAACAAGTAGTGATGTATACACAAAAATCACTAAGTAACAATTGACATCAGAGAAAATGTCCTGAATAGTCCAGCTAAAACTGCAATCAAATATAGTTATTAATTTTGGACTGTAAACCTTACACATTCAATACACATTCAATCTTATAGTCAGCATTTAACATAGCTTGGTCCCTGCACTATTCCTAGGCACTAGCCTCAGCAACAGTAGATAAATATCTTCCAGAAAGTCTTTCAAGTCTCTTTTCCTACATTTGGAATAACTGTCCTCTTGAGAGCATTGCTTAACCCTCTCTAACCTGGTCCACTGTATTCCAATTGCACGCACTACTCCAAATTTGAAACTGTAGGTGCTCATTTTGTTCACAGTAGCAATTTATCATCTAAACTGAGTGTACGCTACACCGCATTTTAGTAGGCCACTGTAATTTCTCATCTTAAAAATTAAACTCTGACTCATAGAAAGATCGTTGTTGTCCTTATCCTAATAATGGCAGAAGTATTAACAATTTGTTTCAAGGAGACTTGTAGGTAAGCTTCATTATTTTATTTATCAACATTTTATAGCTAAAGATCATGAATTTTCAACAACAACACTACACCATATATTCTTTGCACAGAAGTTATAATCACCTTTGACATTTGTAACATTGTTACATACTTTTGAAATTATGTTTCTATAATAAGAAAAATGCAGAAAAAGAAAATGTTAAAATCTCATTTGAAAGATCCTAAGCTTGGATCATAAGATGATCATAATCATTAATAATTCTTAAGTAATACCACAGAAATACTGAACATAAGGACAGAAAAAACATCCTCCTTTTCAACTTGCTCCAATTCTGTAGGATGATTCATCATTTTCTTTGCTAAACTAAGATTAAAAATAGCCAAACAGACTACGTGACAAGCAGAAGTCAGTTTAAACCTGCTCTAGTGGACATGCATCTGAATTACCAAAGCTGTTCTTATGAATGGAACTCATGGACATTTTAGCTGGCAACCAGACAGACAAATTAACCTTGGAAAATGTTCATCTATAAAATTATCCTGGCATTTTGACTAGGGTTGCATGCATAAGTTTGTTTTAAAATGAGTTAACTGCTTGTCAGTAAAAAAAAATAAGGCTTTTAAAAAGGCAATAAAGAGAAATCTCAGTTTCAGTCTCCCTGTATGAACTCTACAACACAAATATTAAGGCTTTGGCTGAGTTTACTATAAAAAAACTCTTGCACATTTAGGAATTTATAACTCTTGTGCAGACCAGGAAAGAAAGTTCACATAAAGAAATATACTATATTTCTCAATAGTGCACATCTTCAATAACAAGGAAATCACACATGGAAATGATTTTAATCATGCATTCAATTTCCTGAAGTCTTCAGAACTGAAAAAACCATTTTTGCTCAGAAATGAAGCACTACAAAATAGAACAGAGCCAATGAAAACCTGATGCTACAGTGACTAATCATGCCACAATAAACACAAACAGTCCAGATCATGAATGGTCTAATGCAGACAGCACTCTAAGACTTCATTTATTCTCACCTGCCCAACAGGAAGAATAAAAAAAAGGAAACAGATCTGTACTCTTTAAGTAAATACTGTACTGCTCAAAATTAACAAATGGGAGTAGATATATACAGCAATTTGTCAGAGGGAAAAAACAGGGAACAGACAATGCCTAAAGAAAAAATCGAGGTAAATGAGATACACGCAGGAAGTCAATCTATTTCCTCATCAGTCTTGCTGCATTTCTCTGACTGAAGCAAGATTAAAATTTTTTTGCCTACTAACACCAAGCACAAATATTCACCACATTTTTTCATAGGTACAGAAGGACAAAGCCTAACACAAAGCACTGAGAGTTAGCAAAAACACTACTTTAGTTTGACAAAATAATTTGCGTCATTTAACAGAAGTCACTACTAATCTCTCAAATGAGAATTAACATTGATGTAATTTAAAGATTTAGCTATCCTATAATCCAGGTCTGAGGAGCCTTAATTTCAACACTTACATCTATCTTTTTTGTGCTGGCAAAGTACAAATAATACTTGGTAAAAAATTACAAGTTATTGTTTAAAATATTTTAAATATACAAAAAAACCAAACCAAACCAAACCAAACCAAAACGTGTGCAAGACCATTTGAGACATTTACTTTCTGCTTTACTTGCATTAAGTGAGCAAGTGGAACCTTCACAGAGACCAGTCAAATTCACTTGACAGCATTTTGATTATTCTTTTGCAATTGACTTCTCAAAATAATTATATTTATAAAACAGAAGGCAGAAATCAAATCTTTTTTTATCAGAAGCATGCCTTAAGCTTAATAGTGAATAATATTAAAATGTTTGTCTCTTGATCTTAAATTGCTCCACCTCCCCTAAGTCTAAGAAACATTTTAACAAACTGGAAAATCCACATTTCATTCTATCACATTTAAAGCACAGCTATGTTTATATATTTAGATATCAATATCACGTGTATTTGGGAAGGTGGAGGATTCCCCTAACAGGAAAAAATTGACCTCCAGAAAAATATTAGGGCCATCCATATACCATATGCAACAAATATCGACAGTAGAAATTCTTGAAACTAGTAGCTGTCCAGTAAAGACTCAGCTAAGCTCTGGAATCTAAAGATGATCCTTCATCTATCTCAATGCATTTTGCATGTACATGCAAATATACATTTGAAAACTCAAGGCATGTTGAAAATTTTGGAAGTTAGTAAGGTGCAGAACACTGAGTAAGAGGACATACGAACCACTTACATTAATAGAAATTTTATATCCCATTTTAAAAAGTTACAGACATGAAAAAAATTAGAATTGCTACTTTCTTTAGAATATCTACCAGTGACATGATTGATTTACAGAGCCTCACTATTTTTCTCAGCTCAGATAGCATCCATCTGAAAGTAATAATGGCAGTCTAGGAATCAGTGACTTCAATATTTTCATTCTGACTGAAAATTCCAACTTTATGATCCTGTCTTTGAAGCATCATCTCCACAGGCCATTGAGGGGAAAAAAGTGTTTTAGTGAGACAGTGCTATTTTAATTTGTCTTTTAAAACAAGTAGTAATGCCGATTCTCAAAGTTAACTGGATAAAGAGAAGGTAAAAACACTTTAAAAGATACTATGTTACAACTAACTTTTTACTAAGAAAGTCTTTCTGATTGCAGAACAGGAAGCTACAAATGCACTGGAGCCCTTGCAATATGAAGGAAATATGTTTGAAAAGGAGTCAGCAGGTAACGCAAAGAAAATTCAGACAAGAGTACATTGACAAACACGGTGTTTGCGTTCCCAAGATTGAAAACATGCAAGTTTCAAGAGGTGTTAGAGTCACTGGAACCAGAGATGCAGCATGATGTGCCAGCATTCTCTGGAGATGAATGCCCAAGTAAGGTAAGGTATTAGCATCCCCAAAATAATAGAAATACCAGGGGTATTCAATCAGGAGCTGGAGGGTGAGACACAGCAGAGGAGGAGAGAACAGCATGTGGGAGAGGTGCCCTCTGCCCTTGCAGAGAGCCAGACATGATGGCACGAGTGGCCCCCAACAAGCAGCACCGTCCTACATCTCCCGTGGGGGGCCCGGTGAACCGACGTGCCCCTCAGCATCCACTGTCCCCCCAGGAAACTCCACACCCCCAGGGTTTCACAGGCCAAGGGAGCACTCACGAGGCACCATGCATCCCTCGATTTCCACTTGCCTCTCTTTATTTTGAAAGAAAAGGAGCTAAATTCACAATATTTTAGTTGTTATGCACAAAATTTGGATTTCTAATTGCCTCATGGGTTAAAACATTAACAATTCTGCAGTACCATGCTAAACTTCCTCAACAGTAAGGAGGGGCAGAAACAACTCATCTGTGTGTCAATGAACTTTTTAACCTCTTTAGTTGTGCTGCACCTACAAAACTTACAAAGCCTCAACAAACATGGGAACACAATGGAATTTTATTTTTTACTTGCCCCCAGGAGCAGCAGCGGGAGCCAGCGCCCACCTGAGGCACTGAGCCAGGAGCCACAGGGCCTGAGGAGAGCAGACAACCGTCAACAGACCCTGTCAGCCCTGGGGACAGAGAGGGGATGGGGCCGCTCAGGGTACCCCTGTCGGAGACAGCAGCCGGAGGAGGGGGATGACACAGGCCCAGAAGCCGGCACAAGGCAACTCTCAGGAAAAAAAGACCCCTCAGGGCCAAGCTTAAATGGAGCAGGGGGGCCGTGCGTGGAGCCGGAATAGGATAGGTGAAGGGAGAGAGGGGTCTGGGGGCAGCGAGCAAAGTGGCAGTGGGGCAGGCATGTGCATGTGGCTTTACATCTCCCAGACATACCTCAGTGCTTGGCTTTACAGCTCCAAAATTGTGCGTTTACACAGGAGGTTTACCCACGCTACAGTTCAGGCGCTGAGTTCACAGCTGTTCCTGGCAGAACAAACATGAAGCTCCCTCTCAAATGGGCAGAGGCGTGAAATAACACATTGAAATGGGCACTGCCTCACAGGTGTGTGCCCGGCTGTCGGAGGGCACTGGTGGGCCTGAATTGCCTGAGCAGCCTCACCTGGGCCCACACTCAGCCCTGCCCCTGGCAGCCTTCTGTAAACCTCTGTGGTCTTGCGTTCTTCTGAAAACAGAATGGATCAAGATATAACAAACCTTTGTGTGTTTTAATATAACATATTAAATCCAGCTCTTCCCATGCGAGTCAGGAAATGAAGCTTTTGTTAAATACCACAGCCTGCTAATAACTTAATGAAAAAAAGATGCAAGCATACACACGCATGGAGAACCTTATCCAACTTCAGCAGTTCTCGAATTGGGCAGTTCAAAAATCTCCGGTTGGTTCTCAGACACAGATGTCAGCAGCAAAGATAATTTGAGATATTGCCATACTAGGAAGCATCATAATTATCTTAATCATCCTAGACAGATACTAGAAATTTTAATTATTATTTAGTGAGATCATAAAATAGTTACTAGTATGTTATGGCAAAGGGTAAATGACATTCTCTAAGCGCTCAAGAGTTGTGCCTTCCTTTCCTAAGTCTTCATTATCTTTAAGTGAATCCCATAAGGATGATACTAGGCACAAAGATAACATGGAAAATAATGAATCACTATCTTAATATAGCTGAAATCTAAAAAAAAAAGCACCTGTTTTGGAAGTAATTTAATAGGATACATATTTACTCAAGAAAGATTGATTGTACTTAGTTTCTAACATTCAGTGTTACCCAGTGAAATCTCTTTGAACCCACTGGAGTTTTGTGTTTGTCTTCAATGGGGAATGGATTTCAGTGTTGCTGTTGCAACAGTGAATATGCTGTACCCTGAATGAAACCAAGACCTAACAAGAGAAACTTGGATTCTTCTGTGGACGATTCTAAATTAGGAGATAAGAAAATTATTCTGCTCCAGAATGTAAAGTAGATGTGTCCTAGTTTCGCCTGCACAACAAATTCTAACATCCTTTCAGGACAGCTGAGATCCTCTGCAACAGGCAGATCTGAGTAACATAAGTTTAAGACACTGTCCTGGTTCTGGCGGGGATAGGGTTAATACTCTGACAGGGACACAGGAATTCCATCCCATGGGAGCCATGCCAACTCTGAGCTGCCGGGGAGGGGGCAGGAAGTCCGCTTGGTCCAGTCAGGGAGCGGCAGGGAGCAGCGGCTCTGTGATCGCTTTTGTATATCCCTCTATCCATGTTATTGTTGTTGTTTTCGTGTTACATTTTGCTGTTCTGTTAAATTTCCTTTGTCTCAACTCATGAGTTTTGCCTTTTTCTTCTGATGCTTTCCCAGAAGAAGGCCTGAGCGAGTGGCACGTGGTTCTTTGTTGCCATCTGAGGCCAAACCACGACAGACACATCCCTGCAGTCTGTGTTTTCTATCAGTCATCTTGCTCTAGGCAGTTCTGTGATTTCTGGCCTGCCATTAGAGGAAATACCCATTTACAGTGATGGTTGTTCTGTAACTTAAGCCACACATGCATCCTCTAAGAAATCTAAGTGTCTAACACACCGTACAGGACACTGCAGTGAGCACCAAATGCCTGTACTAAGGGTATCAGTATCTTAGGTTTTCTTGTGGTCTCATATTCAAACCTCTTTGAAACCTGGCCCGTATCACCTCCATGTTAACTTTATTATTCTCAAGTGCAGCCTGGGACAAGTATCTTGTGAGGAGCAATAGAGATTATAAAACAACTAAATTGCACAGGTTTTAAAGAAAACCTAATAAAATACAAGTGTAAACTTCTTATTAAAAAAATAAAATAAAATCCATTTGTTATTCTCAGATCCACATTATGCCCATTCTGAAGACAGAAAAAGTAGATGGTAACTAAAAGAAGCATTCTTTTGGAAAAAAAGAAAGTGAAATCTTTTCAATACTGATAAGCCCAACTTTTTCTTTTACAGTGGTGAATATCTTTGCAATGATTTGTAAGATGCCAAAAAAACTTACACGGTGTCGTGTTAGAAACACATATGTATGAAAAGAACTTTCAGATTTATTAGTAAATCCCAGCGCTGCAACCTGAAATGTATACTTTAAAATAACACTAAAGCACTGTAGTTTGTTTATCCTACCAACTGTCTGAGAAAGTCTGTTATTTTTTCACAGAAAGTGGGCTATGATTTTCACTTTTATTTTAAAGTCTTTATTTAAGACTATAACTATTTATAAGGTCTGCTTTATCAGTATATTTGATAAACAAAAGGACAAACAACAGCAGATGGTATACAATACTTTAGAGCAAAAACAGGCTGCTAAGCCTCTAAAAATGGGGTGAAAATTGATTTCAGATACTTCCAAGGAAGATGCATATTTGTGCTTTTATAACTTGTGTGGGCTTTGTTCCATATATTCATTGTGCCACTATCCTCTTCAAAATGTACTTCAAAGTCAGCTGGTGAGTGTCAGTACACTCAGAGTTTTTTATAAGGCTTTTTTTTTCTCCCTCATGCTTTAGTTCATTTCCTTCCTTGTCATCTTCTGTCACACTACCTGTCTTCTAAACACTTGGACTGACAGTTCATCATTATCTCTGTTTATCTGTTCAAACTAGCAGGCATTCAAATAGCTAATTGTTGCATACTTTGTGCACATCAAGCTGCACACACAACCATAACCTCCAAAATTCCATTTTTTAGAACGAACAACTTACCTTCTGTATTCCTATCAATAAAGAAAGTATTACATATGGTTCAGATATGCTGCTAAAAACTGTGGGAGGCACTCAGTCTGATGCTGCTTTTATCACTTGTCACTCTGAAATTATAATAGTAGCAAGAAAGTAAAAAGCTCTTTCATCTTCCTGGAAAGCTAAAATAGCATTTCAATGCTACTTTTGGATCACTCAGATGTAACTTTCCAGGTCTCTCCAGCCTTGCTGTGAAATAGATTTCCTATACAACATAAGAACATAATACTTTCCATTACTTGAGATGTATGCTCAGAAATTAAGATCGTACTCCTAGATGTTCTGCTTAGAAGTCTGAGACCCAATAGTTAAAGGACAATAAGACAGATAGAATGAAAGATATGAAAGACACTTTTTTTACTGAGTACAGATAAGCTATTATATAGAAAACGGTGACATTATAAGAGGTTTGTTTGATATGGTCTCAAATTCCAGTATCTTTCATGGCCTTTTTTACAACATTTCAATAAAATTCATGGAAGCTAGAAGAGCAAAAGAGGTATGACTTATTTTACAATATCAAACCCAAAGTATTCTCTGATAACCTGTATTTACATTACACAAAATGTATTTGAGACTCTGAGTAGGTCCAGAGGTAAACTAAAAAGACTACATTTAATGACTAGCAAAAGGCTTTTGAGAGAAAATTAACAAGCAACTGGATTCCAGAGTAATATTTCCCAAATACTGTTTTTTAAGATGTTCAGGTACTGAAAAATTCCAGATTCTACTTTATGTTTTGCATCTGAATTACAAGATTTTGCTCAGTGAATGCAGACAGTTGTTTGACTTGGTAAATTTTCTGGTGCTAGCTCATTAGAGAGTATTCTTCAGTTCAAAATAGTAATACCTCATGGAAATTTTCCTGCATAACCTCTCCTAACCCACTGGTAACCACTGAAAGAAGATGGATAAAAAGTCACCTCCACAGAAAAGGGAAAAATGTAAGAGATCAGTATTACATTTTCTTACATTGCTAAATCTGAGTACCTACTGAATCAAACAGACAAGAAATGAAGCCTCCACTAAACAGAGAGGAAGAAAGATGGCAGCTAAAGCAGTGAGAAAGAAAGAGAGAAAAAAGAAACAAAGGATGAGGAAAATACTAAGTTCTCAGCCACAAAGGCCTGATTTTACACTACAAATCTGTAGAAGTTCGTTCAAAAGGTAGAACCATAAAAATTAAGGGAAGGATTATGATGCTCAGAAAAAATCAAAGAGAAATACTAAGATAGCTAAGGAGGTGCAGGCACAGGCATTCTCCATCTGACAGGTGTTCAGAGGATACAGAACATAAAATATCTCTGGCTAAGCTGCAGTCATAAGAGATGTTATCTATAGATGACAAACCAAAAGCTATCAGGGAGCAAAAGCAGAGGTACTCAAGGTTCAAGCATTCCTTCTTTTCCATTTCCCTCTGAAACATCACAGGACCATATTTTAAAATGTACCTCTTGCACTTTACCATGGTATGCATTTTTGCCTGAATGAAATGCTTTTCTTTCTAGATTAGTATGTTTTCCATAATGACAATCTATGTCATAATCATCTTGTAAATAATCTTTATAGAATCATAGAATAGTTTCGGTTGGAAAAGACCTTTAAAGATCATCTAGTCCAACTTCTCCTGCAATGAGCATGGACATCTTCAACTAGATCAGGTTTTCAAAACCCCGTCCAACCTGAAGTTTTCAGGGGTCTACCACCTCTCTGGGCAACCCGTGCCTGTGTTTCACGACCCTCAGAGTAAAAAATTTCTTCCTTATATCTAATCTGAATCTACCCTCTTTTAGTTTAAAACCATTACCCCTTGTCTTATCGCAACAGGCCCTGCTAAAAAGTTTTCCGTCTTTCTTACAAGCCTCCTTCATATACTGAAAGGCTGCTATAAGGTCTCCCCAGAGTCTTCTCTTCTCCAGGCTGAACAACCCCAACTCTCAGCCTGTCTTCACAGGGTAGGTGCTCCAGCCCTTTGATCATCCTCATGCCTTCCTCTGGACTTGGTCCAACAGGTCCATGTCTTTCCTGTGCTGGGAGCTTCAGAGCTGGACACAGTACTCCAGGTGGGGTCTCAGGGGAGTAGTGTAGAGGGGCAGAGTCACCACCTTCCGCCTGCTGGCCATCCTTCTTTTGATGTCGCCCAGGATACTTTAATACTGTACATCATTTTAACCTCCAAAGTCATCTTTTAGAGCAGTCTGGATTTGGCTACAGATTTTTAGTCTTCTCTTCATATTCTTTATCCAAATGCACCTTGATTATTAGTCAGAATGACATTGTGTTTATGACTGAATTCTTGCTTTTTTCCTATAACCTACATTCTCCCATCTCATGTATTTTTATTTCCTTTCAAGATCTCTCATTGACAACATCTTTTGTGTTCATGTATTTCCTTAATTGGCATTCGCATAACTCTGAATAACATGATTTATTAATGTTATTGATTTTTGCTAGGCCGAACACCATATCTGATGTAAACGTTAATTTGAATATGTGGACATAACCTTGAAAAGTTTCAATTTATAGACTGAACTACCAACTCCCTCCTGCATTTTCTTCCTACTAAGAAGTAAGAAGTTGTCAAGAAGTCAAGAAGAAGTCAAGAAGACTACTAAGAAGAAGTCAAGTGGCCTTTTTTTTCCTCTCCAGGAGTGACAATGTAAATTGGTGTTTTACCATCAACACCACCTCCATATAAAAATGATATGTAGCTTCTACAGGTTCATGAGAAATCAGGAAACATACAGCAGGTTGTCAGCTAATATCAAAGGGTTATCCTAACTCTGAAAACTGATGTAAACAACAAGTATATGCTCTTATGCAAGACAACTATTTGTCTATATCTGTCAAATTTCATAAATGTGGTACTTCTGATTTTTTAAAAATTAATTACCTTAAATCAGGTTAGAATCATGAACTAAGTTAGAATCACTGTTTAAGTGTAAACAAACTGAAGGGACCAGAAAATTAGTGGTGTCATCACTGATGTAATTTGACCAAGGAAGTTCAACAGATCCTAAGAACCTTCTTTATTCTGAGAGCTCACATTTAGGAAAAGTTGCATATTATATTACAATTCAGCAAAATTTTCTCTGTAAAATAGTAAATATAAAATCCCCTACTGCCATTTCCTAAGTACCTCAGAAAAGAGAATGATACTTTAAATGAAATGGCAAGACTCAAGAAAAAAAAAATTCCATGTCCCTTGCAAGCACTGAGAAGTGCTATTAGCTTGCTACAATGAGTCTGTTAAAATAACACATATTCTAGGTAAGTGCACAGCACAATCTAATATAAAATAGGGGCATTCTTTTCCCCCAGTGTGGTGTAAGGCAAACAGAGGAACTGATACTGAGAGAGAGAAGCCCTCACAAGCTATATACTCTCATATAAATCTTTATTAGGCTATCCTTTGTATTCTGCCTCTCATGACCCCACAATATAGACTTACACACAATTTTCCACTATCTGAATCAGAAACAGGAAATCCTGCAGTAAGCATTTTGCTTTTTTTTCAGAGGGGACGAAAAACCAGCAGGAACATGGAGAGGGTACACTTTATAACATTTCCTGGTCCCATAGTAAAATTTGTTAAACTGAGATAACAAAACTAGACAAAATTAAAATGTAAGCATCTTAGACTGTGGAAAAGGAACAGGAGGAAGTTCAGCTTTTTTCTGAATAAAAGAGTATGTTTCCAGCATATTCACAAATCTACAGAAAATGCTTGTTTGGGTTATGGTCCTTGGAAACCTGAAAGGACAATAGTGTCAAGTTGAATGAAAGAGCCTGTGCAGTTTGCAGTATACTGTGTGTGCTGGTCCACACAATTATAAGTACATTTCTGAAACAAAAAATTTTAAGAAAGCTATTTCATTTCTTTCTGCAGACTGCACTCTGTATTGCCTCAGGGATGTGTTATCTGAAGATTATTTTCTAGTTGTCATTGTCATTGCTGACAAAAGGCCTCAAATAATGAGAAGGTGCTTTTGAATGATAGGAAAGATATTCTGTATGGGCATCACAGGCTCACTGACCATTTACTGTTATTCTTTTTCTCTTTGCATTGGGTTTCACAGCTCTTCTCAGGAAGTTGGATTTGAAAGTATCTTTAGAGATATTAAATGTACTTTTAAGTTTTACTTTATACAAATTAAGCCAAGAAGAAAATACTTATCTGGGGGTAGCTTATCACAACTGAATGTTTGTAACCTTAACCTAAAACTGGAAATCCTTCCATCAATTTTCAGTGGATTTTGAATTAAACCCTAAGAAAACATTAGTTCCATTAGTGAGTTAATAATAGGCATAAATTTGAAAAGATTTACCAGTTCCTTTTACACACTGCAGAGACTCAGATTCCACTACCTGCTTCTATTGTTCTAGAATAGTAAAAATATTAACTTTGGCATGAATTGCAAGGAGTGTGCCATGAGGTTATAAACTCATTCTCATTCTCTCTCTAACTCAAGTAATGTACAAAGCAATTAATTATTAAAACAATCCATTAGCATGCAATATATGAAGTAAATAGTAGCATTTTTGCAGTAATAGAAGGAGGGCTAGAAACTGTCTAATGACATTTCTCTATGATAAGCTTCATGTGCTTCAATTTCCATTCAGATCTCTGTGGTAAAAAGTGCTGTACTGACCAAAAAAAAGAACATGCGCTATTTCATATGCTTAAGAGCCGTGTTTGTGAGTAAATAAACTCTAATTTTGGGGTGGGGATAAGGAGCCTAGAATGAAGGAGTGAAGGAAAAGACAGAGAGGAAAGGTGTTTCAATATTTGTCTTTTTCATTCTTACTACCCAAAATCTGTTTTAAATCACAATAAATTAATTTTCCCCAAGTCAAGTCTGTTTTTGCCCAACAGTAATCAGCAAACCGGTCTTTATCTTAACCCATGAGCTTTCTTATCATACTTTCTACCCCCATCCCGTGGTTGGGTGGTGGGGTGGTAGAGGTGGGAGAGAGTGTCTGGATAGCTGGTAGCCAAGGCTACCCATCACACCTCCCAGTACTCATATACAAACACCTCAGAAAGTATTATTCTTCTCTTAACACCTTGGTCCCATGTTGAGGGAAATTGATGTTACACAACCTAAGTTTGAGTTAATGCATGAGGCTAAGAGAGCCTACACACACACAGCTGCAGATTCAGGAAAGACAGGAGGTCCAGTCCTCTTCAATATATTCATCAGTGACCTGGATGGGGGGATAGAGTGCACCCTCAGCAAGTTTGCTGATGACACAAAGCTGGGAGGGGTGGCTGACACCCCGGAAGGCTGTACCACCATCCAGAGAGACCTGGACAGGCTGGAGAGTTGGGCGGAGAGGAATCTTATGAAATTCAATAAGGGCAAGTGTAGGGTGCTGCACCTGGGGAGGAATAACCCCCTGCACCAGGACAGGTTGGGGGCTGACCTGCTGGAGAGCAGCTCTGTGGGAAGAGACCTGGGAGTCCTGGTGGACAACAGGATGACCATGAGCCAGCAATGTGCCCTTGTGGCCAAGAAGGCCAATGGCATCCTGGGGTGCATCAAGAAGAGTGTGGCCAGCAGGTCAACGGAGGTCATCCTCCCCCTCTACTCTGCCTTGATGAGGCCTCACCTGGAGTACTGTGTCCAGTTCTGGGCTCCCCGGCTCAAGAAGGACAGGGAACTGCTGGAGAAGGTGCAGCAAAGGGCTACCGAGATGATTAGGGGACTGGAGCACCTCTCTTGTGAAGAAAGGCTGAGGGAATTGAGTGCCTTTAGTCTGGAAAAGAGACGGCTGAGGGGGGACCTTATGAATGCTTACAAATACTTAAAGGGTGGGTGTCAGGAGGATGGGGCCAGGCTCTTTTCAGTGGTGCCCAGTGACAGGACAAGAGGTAATGGGCACAAACTTGAGCACAGGAAGTTCCATCTAAACCTGAAAAGGAACTTCTTTACCTTGAGGGTGGCAGAGCACTGGCACAGGCTGCCCAGGGAGGTGGTGGAGTCTCCATCTCTGGAGACATTCAAAATCTGCTCTAAGGTGGCCCTGCTCTGGCAGGGGGTCCCTTGCAACCCTATGATTCTGTGATTCTATGATATGACCTCAATTCACTGAAGTTTTGATTTGGAAGTGCGGACCTCTACTTGCAAATTTTTAAGTGGAAGAAAGAAGTCTAGGGGAGTCCTCTAAATAGGAAAAATTATCTTCAGTAGCTTATCCTCTAAGGATGTAATTTTAAAAGGAAAAGAGAGGTATTGAAAACAAAGGTGTATTGAAAAGATATTTAAAAGAAAAGAAAATTTTTCAAATGTTCAGCTGTAATTTCAAATGGAGAAGATGAACATTAAGTCAACAGTTCCAATGACCTGGCTGGGTTATGGAAATGTTTTTATAAGATTAACTAAGACAGAGTCACTAAAACATGTTCACTTCAAGAAGAGACAATCTCACAAAAATGAAGCATCACAGTCTGCTGAGCATGTCTGAGCTCTGTCAGAGGTTACAAAAGCTAAAAGGCAAACTAACATTTATCAAGGTGCCAGATGATTTTTTTTTCATGTATTTAAAAATCCTCAGAGAAGAACCCAGTGAAACAGTAGATCATACAAAATACAAACACCCCACTATACAATCTAGATTCTCACTAGTAGCAGGGCAAATGGCCTAAGAGGGTACTGGCACAAATCCTAAAGTTATGGAACAAACTATTTCCAGAAACTCATCAATCAGTGCTTTCTCAATGCCTTGGCTGTATCTCCTTGAGTGCTGCATAAAGGGGGAGGAGTACCTGCTCACTGAAAAGGGTCACACCGACAAGGGTCAGGTGAAAGGGTGAGGGATTCTGGTGCTTTGGCTGTAGAGCGGGTAAAGGGAGAATGCAGTGATTACACTGACTGTAAACTTGCTTGATTATACTTTAAGTCAACAGCTGAGTAGAAAGAATGCTTCTTTACAACTTGGTCAATCACAAGTGTCCCTTCAGAAAAGGCCTGAGCTGTGTAAGGCTTGTTATTAAAATACTATCACATTTAAAGTATCAAAAGACCAGAACTAAGTTTGAAGTAAGCTTGAAATGGCAATTCAACAATTTAGCTTCCTCCTCAAGCTGATGCTGATCATTATAAACAATTACAGTGACTGTGGAAAATAAGTTATAAAATACTCATGTTTATGCTGGCACAATGTCAAATATAATGGAAATGTGTTTGTTCTCTATGTGCCCCTTTAAGAGTCTACTTGAATAATTTGGCCAAATTACTATTTTTTCATTAATTATTCTGAGATCAATACTGTAGTATGTATGTATAATGTTCTTAATAATGTTCTTACTACAATGGAAAACAACACAAATGAGAACTCTTTCTTTCCCAAATTATTTTTAACCTTATAACTACAGAGAGAAAAAAGCTATATATTTTCAGATTCTTCATCCACAAATATTAATAATAATTCAAATGCTTCTACAATTGCCAAATGAGCAAATTAGCAGTAACCAAGGATTCAACAGCTTTTTGTCAGATTAAATTTGTGAAAGGAAAACAACTAAATAAATAAAAAGCCAACAAAATTACTAGAGAACCTTTTAGAAGATGCATAGACGTGCTATAAAATCCATTAAGTAGAATACATGTTGTAACTAAGGATGTAGAGACCTACAATGCAAAAGTGAAGAGAAAGACTCACAAACACTTGGCTGCATGTGGCTATGGTAGAGTCAAAAATAAATCTGAACAAATCTCGTTAAACACAGATCTATATGCTGTGTCACTGCTAATTGGTGATCCCACCTGCCCCGTGACAGTTGCTACACTATAAGTGAGGAAATCCTATCACAGAGCTGGAGAAATGAAAAGTAAAATAGAAATGAAAGCACGTATCACAAACTCCAATTCTGTAACAGCTATGCTAGCCAGATTAATTCCTTCTTTATTAATCAAAAGTACAATCAAATCACTTAAGATCTCATATAGAACAAAGAAAATCTGGCTATACGTTTGCTCCACTGGGATTGATTTATATCTTTAAAACATGATATTCTATAGTAGAGTGATTCAGGAAAACTTGGAAATAAAGCTGGGGGGAAAGTTTATGTATGAAACCTTGAGATGCCAACTAGGTTCTCTGAACTCCACTGAGGTCATTGGAAATGCAGCGTATGCTTACTCTTAGCTTGATGCAGCTGTTATTTGTTATCTTTACCAATTCTCATCTTTTATATCGCCGTAGAAGAGGTTTGCCGGCTGCTGCATACACAGCTATTGTACACCATAAGCTGGTATAGTACATAGGACAATTATTCATTTAAATAGGTCTATTAATCATTATAGTTTGTCATTTGGCACATAAAATGGGCCTGTATTCATTTTTTTCTGTGTGAAGTAGGCATTTTAAAATCTTTCACCATCAAACAGGCCTGTTACAAAGCCAGTGCAATCTTTAATGCTGTTTATTTATCAAACTTAATGTAATAGGATACCTTGACATGGTACACTGATGAAGAAGTGAGGTTCATTTTCAGAATGCTGAAATAAAGTAAATGTCTAGTAGCTGATATTCTCCACACCTTCTGTAATGCACAAACATTTGTACCATCTCAATGTGCAATAAATTCTACAGCAACTCACAGATTCTGTAAGATGCGATGAAAAAAACATGCTATAAAAACTGTTAATCACTGAAAAGTGATATTGCAAGCTACAGCTGTGGTCCAGTGATTCACAGACGTGGTTATAAGCTATTGACAGATGATTCTTAGTTGTTGCTATATAAGAACTATTAGCAACTCCTGGATTTAGGTAAAATGGTGTATTATATATCATAACTAAGAGACTGGTTTGTGAAAACAGTTCCCTCCTGCAACAATATGAAACTCCTCACAGTCTCCAGAGGAAACAAGATCTTTTCTAGTTCATACCGCAATAGAAGCCAAGCCAACCATAATTCTAAAGATTTTTTTTTCCAGGGAAAGAATAAAAAGCATTACAGATCTCTGTAACCAGTATGGCAAAACTTTACGTGTTCTGTGTGATAAATGTTTACTGTAGGTTATATGTTTATGAGACCTGAGATTGTACTTTTTCTGTTTGTCAGATGCAGTTACTTACTACGTACTAAACCACACAAAAAATACCCATTTACCCAATATTAATTACATTACTTTTGACAATCAAAAATAAGATGGCTGTCCACTCTCTTTCTTTCACAAACCCAACATCCTATCTCATAGCCTGAGACTATTGTTATCTGAGACATGGGAAGTCTTCAGGTAAAATTCCAGAGCACAAATTAATCAACAGGCATATCAAAAGAAAAGAACATAATATTACCATTATGTATACACACTCACAAAAGGATTTGTGATATTTCTGAAATGGTGTAGTTAAACAACAGAAATGCCGTGTTTATCATAGGTATAGTGACTTTTGCAAGAACAGCCACAATGTTTTACAGCATTCCCATCAATAGAGCTTTCCACTTGTAATACAGCTCATTAGGGAATGTGTAGGTTTATAAACCAGAATTTTCTGCAAAGCAAGCGTTAAACCACCAAATATAGAGGTGTGTCTTACATTTCATGTGGTACTTATAGTGAATCCCATAAATGCGAAGTATAAAAGAATGTGACAGGAGCTAGTTTTTCAAACATTGCACAATGTTCTGAACCTATACGTAGCATGCAACATGCACAGGGTACGAAAATAACTTTGTAGGTAGCTATTTCCTCTTCCATAGTGATTTGACCAAAAAAAAAACAAACGGTGTTGTAACCAACAGCAAAACTGAGAACTATCCAACAAGCCTTTCCTCCTGCCCCCTTCAGAAAATACAGGTTACAGATATTTTTCTGGACAAATTCTCATGGGACAAAAGATGACTATATATTTTTCTTGGTGAAATGAGAGAGAGAGAGAGCACTCACGGAGCATCTAACAGCCTTGTGATACAGGGTAAGTCACGTCAAAGTATTTGGTCTTAAAGAGGCACAGATGGAACCTGAACGTGCTTACCTTACCTGCTGGGGAGAATACCCAAACACTAACCACCAGTATACACAGGCAAGCGTGGCTCTCTAAAAATAACTGAGTAAATCTAACTCAGCCCACATATGTTTCTGCTTTCCTTCCGTTATCTCTAAGACACACCTGCCCTATTGGCGAACCATTTCATTTTGCTGAATGAGCAAATAGGCAAATAAAGGAAAAGCAGTTTGCTTCTAGTAAGCAACCTGAAAGGTGCACAAATCTGCAGGCCAAAGAAATGAACCCTGGTTTTGCTTATCCTAGATCCATCTTCTACTACTTTGCCATTGACAAAGAGAAGGAATTATTGGAAGAACTACTTTCTCTCCAAAAATAGACTTTTTCCAGAAAAGGAAGTGCTTTTTTTCCCCTATTTGAGAACTCAACATATGGGGCATGTTAGACATAACGGGTGCAATATGTTTTGAGAAAATTCACAGTTTTCTAACCTACATAATTTCAGCAGAAATTTCTTTATTTGCAGTGCATATAATCAAAGCCAAAAGAGGAAAACATCTCAAAAAAACCCCAACCAAGACTATTATTACTGTAGAGGATGTAAGAGTAAAATTTTGGGGAGACAAGCAAACACCTGGAGAAGACCCAAATGCCATTTTTAAAGGTCTACATTTTAGTTGAGTCCAAGATGTCAAAGTAAGCCTTTTCTTAAGGTATATGTCCCTAAGAAATGTCATTTAATAAGAATCAGAGGTGAGAATATTTTTTATTCAATCCTAACTCTAAAGCATACACACAGAGAGGAACATGTACACATATGCAGACTCTTTAATGGAAAGAAAAAATAAATTTAAAAAGGCACTTCAGAATGACTACAATACATTTAATCTATCAGCTGAAAAAATGTATGTATCTTCTCTGTGTTTCTGTGAACCTGAAGCAGAAAAACATAAATACAATCTCCTGTGGATGAGGAGCTATAATATCTGGTTTTTCTCTTACCTTCTTCTTTTCTTCATTTCTCTTTCTCTAGCTTGGAATTGCACCATAGCAAAGTCTTGCTCATTCTGAAATCAACAGAGGTTCTGACATTAGACATGCATCACGACTAGAACACACTATGTGTCAGTGATTTTTTTTTTTTTAAAGGACCACAGGCACATGAAAGAATATATAAATGAAAAAACCTTTCAAACGTGTGGTGTCCCTCCCCTGAAAATGTCTTTTGGTGACAGTGCTGACCACAGAGCAATAACGTGTCATTTACCATAAATTCCACAAAAAAATAGAGCAGATAAGAAACATGTCTTCAAACTCTCAAGAAAAAGTAATCAGAAAGTTAATGAGAATATAATATCCTTTAGGAATCTGGGAAGACAGAAATATGCATGATCACTTTATTTACCTATATATTAATATATCTTCATACAAAATGAAACAACATAGGTATAAGTACATGGAGTCCTATCTTCATGGTTGTGGTGCTCTACTAATAAAAGGCCCATTGAAACAAAGCAACAAATAGAAGCACTATGGGTTTTTTTTACAATCTGATGTTTTGCATCGATAGTTACTACAACAAAACAATAAAAATTCTTTAAATTCTGTATTCTTTTAAAAAAAGAAAGCTCAAAACTTTTTTCCAGGACCAATAGAAATGAAACTTTTGCACTGAACTATTGACTAAAATGGTACTGTTCACTGATTTCCCTCTATTTCACTGCAAAATTAATGTAGAATTAGTTCTATCATAAAAGATTTTTGGTCTGCTAGAATTCTGAAATAAGAGCAGAAGTGAAGAATGTTTTTAAGGTATTTTTCAACTTCTCTCCCAATTGTGGCCAAAACTGTAAGGAAAAGATGTGAACTCTGTGAAAGTTTAGATTAGTCCAAATTAAAAACAACAGATAGCCTATACAAAAAGTCAAATAAATCAGACTTGGGTATTTCAGAGCACATATAGAAACAAGGTGCTATATTCTACTTTCAGTACCTATAAAACAAAACTATCAGCACCTCAGATCCCAGAAGTAGTTCATAATTACTTTTTCTAAATTAGTTGTTTTGTCCAACAGTAATACCATAGCAACCCAATTGAACAAAAAGAAGTAGAATGTATAAATCAAGTGTTGTGAAGGATGACTAGTGATGTTATGGGTGATACTGTTAATTTATTTAGCAGACAGAATTTTTCTGCGAAGACAATTTCATTCCACTTGTTCAAATTGCCCATAAGATGTACGATGCCTTGTGTTAGAAATGTCTTCTTCAACTGAATCTGTTTTTAGCACAGCAGGATTCTTTCAGCCTGATGTTCTTCCTGATGTACCTAGCAGAGCAGAGCTGAGCACCTTTGTTTGTATTGGATGCCAATTGTTGCTGTTACACAGCCATTTCAGAACAAGCACCTCACACTCTTCAGACACAGTATATTTGGCCTACCAAAAATGATACTGGTTTGATTTGTGACATTCTGGTTATTTCCCTGTTTTATCAGTTTTTTATAGTGTTTATTCACTTAAAATCCGAAACATCTAGTATGATTCCCTGTAAAGACGTTATTTCTCATTTGATTCATTTCATTATCAAAATTAATAACAGCCTCTATATTATTTCCCTTAAAATTGGTCTACAACAAGCATCAACAGCTATTAACAATAAAAGGATTTTCCTCTGAATATTGTGCTCAATTGTTTATTGTTTTATAGGCCTATATTTGGGTTCATAGCACATTCCAAAGAATAAATAAACAAATGATCTACAAGTTAAATCTGTTTACAGTCTACATCAGTCAAATATCAGAATCTATTTAAATACAGTAAAAAATGAAGTATAATAGTATGAGCTCAAGAAAAGAAAGAAAACAAATATATAAAATTAATTAAAAGCAGTAGTCACTATATATAAATACTTTCTAGCAAAATATTCTGCAACTATATTATGTTACTGGATTGTGCTCAAGTTATGAAATAAAATTTTTTCATCTTAAAAATAGTCAAATTATCATACACAAACCCAAGAATTGTAAGTGTATGGCAATATTTTCTCCTTGATATTTTTTCTTAATTAGAGTCCTTTTTTACTACATTTCCAGGAAAAGCATTCAAATAAAATCATCATGATATTATGAGATGCCTCACAAGGGACAGGGAAAGTCTGCAAATTATTCCTTGAGAATGAAAGTAAAATGCATTTATGTCAAAATGATGTGTTTTCTCATGCAGTGCAGGCTTCCAAAGATGAGATATGCCCAGAAAGCATTAATGTGGAATCTGAAATGCAGAAACTCCAGTAACTATGGACAACTCCCAGGTGGCCTCTTGACAAAATTTCTTGATGAGTATACAGAGTGCATCCAATTTGGATTTGTACTTTAGCCCTTGGGAAAGTCATTATGTATCTAAGTGAAAAACAATTCTCAAGTTTAAAAGAAGGAACACATTTGCAAAAAGAAAAAAAAGCAGCTATACTTGACTATGTGTTTCTGTTACAAGCAACTAATAAAGGGAAATGACCTAATACCAACAGAAAGAAAGATTGTGTGTACCAGACTTACCTTTAACATAAGGTGAAAACAATGATTGCAATTTCTCTTTTCGCCTTTTTCAGGACAACTCTTCAGAGAACGCTGATTCAGACCTTGATAACGTCCACTGAAACCAGCCCTCACAGATTGCTTGTTCTCCTTAACATCACTGATTACACTTGTTTGCCTGCTCCTAAATATCTCTCACTTCCATCATTGCAATCCTAAATCCCCTCCTGACTCACTTACTGTTCTCTAGACCAGTTATTCTGTACCACTATCTTTCCATCCCTGGTTTTGGAAAAACTTGTCCTCATATCTCATGAAGTCTCTCATGCCCCAGTTGAAAAAAAAAAAAAACCCAAACCAAAACAAAACAAAAACCCCAACCAACCAAAAAAACCAAACAAAAAACCCAACAACCCAACTTTAACATAAATACTTTAAGAAGTACAAGTTTTGCATAAAGGATTCATGGATAATTTAGTCCACACTCCATTAGTACCTATGTCTAACCTCACTGTGTATGTGACTTTCCCATCTGCCTATTCAGGTTTTTTATCATTTTACTGTAAAGCCTTTGAGTCAGAAAATGTATTATGAACCCTCTCCTTTTACTTAACTGTTGTTTACAAAAGTTGCTGTGGTTTCAACCTTAGCTTCCCTTGTAGGTCAATAGAAGGTCAATGGTTAATTTCTTCTCTGCAAGCAAAAAGTCATTTTAATAGTGTATCTCTGGTCATTTGCCACTCCACAGTCTTACATGATCTATCCACATTTTGAGTCTTCCTCCAAGAAAATTTTGGGCTACTAATGGAATTATTCATGGGGAGAAACAACATTTTCCAAATAATTATCTAATAATGCATGCCTGAATTTATATTTAAATGCTTGCATAGTTGACCTGATATTTTTCTGATAATACCTACACAATGTGGGAAACTGGATGCTAATTTTAAAGCCTAGCAATTATTGGCACTGCATTCTCTGCAGTGTTCATAAAAGAGTAAATATTTGAAATAACATAGCAGTCAGCATAAAAAGAACCATTTTGACAGTTGAGGTATATATTTCTATAATTTAGTCAGTAAAAACATTATAGCGCTTTAAAAAGTTAGTTCTTCTGAAGTACAGGATAAGATACATAGAATATCTATGAATAAAAATTTAAATTGTTTTGAATCTGTTCTTTTTCACTAAATGATTTACTTGGAAACCTATATCAAACAAATAATATAGCCTATAACCTTATATTTTGGTGGGGATAAATAAATTAAAATTCCATTACTATTTCAGAAGTGATTATCTTTTATGTGCAACAGAGGCTTGCTCCTATCATAATGGGATATTATGGACAATTAGAGATGAGTGGAATGGATAGGCTCACTTCGTGTATATACTTGTTAGGAATTGTTGGTAAAGACTGATAAAAATGCATATATTTAAAAAACCTCAAACAAAAAAGTAACTGGAAAAATCAATCTGATGCACTTTTTCCCTTTTCTTATTAGTCATGAAAATATTTGCATCCTTTTAGCTTACAAATACTTGGCTTGGTGTGGACTTACGGGAAGAACAGTGGGAGAATGGCAGGTAACAGGTACTAAAACTTCCAGAAATAGCATATAAAGAATATAGAGAAAATAATCTAAAATTAAAAAAAAAAAGCATAAAAACTTCTAAAAATATAGTACTTTGGGTTTCTGTTCTTAACTATTTTTTCCCAGATCTCAATCTCTACTGTTCACTTAAAAAGAGCCCTTAACAAGCATATTGCTGAAGCATGAAGACATATGAAGTCCCATATTGAGGTTCAACAAGGCCAAGTGCCGGGTCCTGCACTTGGGTCACAACAACCCCAAGCNCACCATCCCTGGAGGTGTTGAAGAAAAGGGTAGATGTGATACTTAGGGACACGGTTTAGAAGTGGTTTTTGTCAGGGTAGGTTGATGGTTGGACTTGATGATCTTAAAGGTCCCTTCCAGCCTCGCTGATTCTATGATTCTATGATTATGTAGAAGTTTTACAAAATGTATAGATAAATTCGAGTGGATCATAAATGTGTTAAAAACCCATAATTTGTTCTCTTTTGAAACATACTCTGTATCAAAAACACATTTGATAGAATTGAGGACTTTGGGTACAAAGTTCAGTGTAAGTGCATGCTGGTAAATTAAAAATTTGTCACTGCAGAATGACAGTCTGTAAGTCAACATGCCAGTCATTAGAGGGTAACAGATGTCCTCAGTTGCCTGGTGGCTCTTTATTTTGATTTTATTGTGTTACAGATATGGTCAGGAATACCAAAAGATAACACCTTTTTATCATGATGAAGAGTGCACATTTTTCCTACTGAGCAGTCAAAATAAAGAACAGAAATGCCCTAAGAAATAACATCTGCAGCATTGAAAAGGAAATATCATCTTCTCAGCAGCTACCAATACAATTCTAGTAAACACTTTGCGTACAAGACGATTATTTACGTTGCCATGGGCAGTGATAGTCTCCTTAAATAAAATTCTTTATTAAAAGCAAAAGTTAAATACTAAAACAACTGGAAAAAAAGCAACTTGACTTTACCTGCCTTAGGTGAGCTAAAGAGTGTGCTAGAAGCTGATGGACTAAAATCAGAACGCTGAAAATTAGGCTTAGATGGGGAAAGTAGTGAGAGAATGTAACGTTCTCCTTGTCATACCACTTTTGCTCCTTAAAAAAAGGATTTTCAGTAAGGAATTATGCCATGAAATGGTTGAGAATACAATGAAACAAGTGTATTGCAGCCCTTCTGCTACTTCCACTCTTTCTTTAGCTTCCAGGTTACTGAAGACATTATCGACATTATCAATACACTGCCCAAGTCCACCATGAGACTATGTCCCTAAGCACCATATCTACATATTTTTTAAATACCTCCAGGGATGCTAAATCAACCACTTCCCTGGGCAGCCTGTTCCAATGCTTGACAACTCTTTCTGTGAAGAAATTTTTCCTAATATCCAATCTAAGCCTCCCCTGGTGCAACTTGAGGCCATTTCTTCTTGTCCTGTCACTTGTTACTTAGGAGAACAGTATGACCCCCACCTTGCTACAACCTCCTTTCAGGTAGTTGTAGAGAGCAAGAAGGTCTCCCCTCAGCCTCCTTTTCTCCAGATTAAACAACCCCAGTTCCCTCAGCTGCTTCTCATAAGACTTGTGCTCCAGACGCCTCACCAACTTCGTTGTCCTTCTGTGGACATGCTCCAGCACCTCAATATCTTTCTTGTAGTGAGGGGCCCAAAATTGAAGGTCCAACCTCACCAGTGCTGCATACAGGCGACAAAATATTAGAAAACATTTATTTTTCTATTCATATTCTTAAGAAATACTATCATTAACTGTTCCCAAATACTCTTTTATACAGATTTCAGGAAAAAATGACACTCAAGTAAAAGCTACAAGGCATGAAAATTAAAATAATTCTTCAATCACAAACCCAAAGACCTACTCCAGTCAAAGTATAGGAGTAGGAAATTTATTTCTCCGACACTTTATTTCCTTCCATACACTCATTTGGAACAATTTTTACATGATCAAAATCAAAAGTCATGTCATTCTGAAATCTTTGCCTGAGTCTTAAGAATACACATGATTATATTTGAATATCTGCAATATTTATTTGCTGTCAAATTGCTGAACATAATCATAATATTAAAAAATTTTTTCAGAGTGCAGGAAAAAACCAGTACTTAACTTACAGAAGCTTAATTGTGTTTCTGTCAAAATGGTTTAACTGAATCAGGGATGACTAAAATCCCACAAGAATGCCTAAATACTCTGTGTCTTCATGAAAGGCAGAGGCTGGAACAATAGAGCATACAACTATTTTCGACTCAATTTTCTTTTTGCTGTTCACTGTTTTACACATCACTAGGATATACTGTTATTATAACTTTATTTCTGCTCAAGTATTGATGTAAGATTAGTGGAACAATTTAGAAGCTACATCTGAATATAGATTAAAATAGGCACAGCTGTGAGCCAGGGACATCTTGTCCTGGTTTGCACTATTTGTATAAAGAGAAAGATTTAGTGGAAATAACTAGAAACGTGTCAGTAATGTTGACAAGAAAATAAAAGGGGGACTGAGTGGTGACTGAGATCACAATTTATAAAATATTCATAGTTTGTCCACAAGTCCTATTAGAGTTATTGGATAAAAGCAAACAAAATTGATATAGGCATTGCAATGTTACATACCTAAAAATTGCAATTATAAATGAACATGTTTATTTACTACATCCTACAATTTCAATCCCTTCCTTTCACTTGTAATTAAATTTAATTAAATACAGTTTTAGATTTTTTATTTCTTAATTAATAAAAGCATCATTAAAGTAACAGTTATGTGTAGTCAATCATTTTCTTGGAGAGTTGATCCTGAAGCTTGAGCTAGGTAACATCCATTCATTCTGCTAAACTTAATCGTTATATTTCCTATAAACTCTCTTAAATGTAAGTACTACTTCTATGGCCCCAGTACCATTTGCCTTTAATTTCCTCATGTGTTGTATTGTATTTCCTTGTGCAATGTGTGTCAAGTCTTATTAGATTTTTAAAAATTAAAATAATGTCAGCTGATGACATTCTGGTGCTTCAAAGTTGTACACTAACTTTAAAATAAGATTAATAGTTTTCACACTTGCAGTTTTAATTTCCATATTGTGGTGTTAAAATGTCACTTAAAAGTAAAAATATTCAAAAGCTCGAACCAAATTTGAAATTACTGTTTTTAATGTTTGGAAATGTTTCACACAGGGGTAAGCAAGTACTTTCCAAGGAGTGAAAAATGTATATTCTTACAGGCATCAACACATGATACTTATTTTCTCCAGTTTAAGTTTTATATCATAACTTCTCTATAATGAAGCTCAATTTTGGTGATTGGAATGTTTACAGAAAAAAATCCATATTTATAAGTACATATATGTACGCTTATATGTACATACATTGCATGAAAAAGCAATAGCAACATTTCCTTATGCTTTCCAGAAGGACATCTACTGTCCTCATCAGACCACAAGTGAGGACCTATTCTTTGCCATTTCTGCAGAACCTAAGTTTTGCTGTAGTATAATATGAGAACACACAAAATCTCACCTGTCACCAGTGCTTAGAGAAGCACGGGAACACAGAGAAAACCAATGCTGCCAGGCCAAGGGCACTGAGCCTGGGACACTAAAAGGTGAAAACTAAGAGGGAAAAAAAAAGGCAGATAATCTGACCTTTATGTTGATATTGATTTGCAACTATTTCAAATAGGAAGACCGTTCCTGAAGATTAAAAGGTCAGATGCCACCGGCAGGGAAGAATACCACAAACCTGCCTATATAAAATAACAGATAATGTCCCCCACGATATTTTCGGACCTTGCTCCCATTTCTGTCTGTTTGGGGGACTTTCTCCACCACAGCCTTTCAGCATTAACTTTTTGGTGAATACCCCCACTTTAGTAGGGTGTAACACAGGACAAAATGATGGAGGGGAAGGGAGCCTGTTAAATGAACATCCTCAGTGGCTTCAGGGAAACTAAATGCAAACTGAAGCTTTCTGCAGAGAAGAGAATAATTAGTGGACAACATGTGACACAGACTGCGGAAGAAGTAGATAAATTTAAGAAAGGAATATTCTGCCAGGAGGCCTAGGGCCAGAGGCTTACAATAACTTGAATTATCAAAAGAGGAAGCTGTGCTAACAAATGTGTTAGACTATATAAACACATTTTTTTTTCTCTCCACAAACCCATGTATACAATCTCCTGCAAAGGACAGATATGCTTAAAATAGTACAGTAAAAAAATAAGTATGTTTTATAAAAGATCCCAAATTCTAAATTTCTTAATTCAAAATCTCTATGATGACATATTTAACCAGATTACTATACTGTTATTCATACTAACATATTTAAATTAAGCAAGCAAACAGAAAAACTCACGATGGTATTAATTACAGGAAAACACTATTGAAGAGTACTGCAAACCAATATAACTATTTAATTAAACAGACAGGTGTTTATAACACAAAAATAATATTTTATGTAAATTTACAGAAAAGTACATGACAATATTTTACATCACACAACAAATAGAAGTGATAAAGAGGGTATGATTATTTTTTCTTTTCCCGAAGACAAATTTGTCTGCTAGTTCTACCTGCTCCTTGTTTTCCCTGGAGTTTCAGAAAATACAGAGTCCTGTATGTTCCACAGAAAAAAAACCAAACCAGATAGCTATGGCAACTGTTCCTACATATGCCATCTAAAAGGAAATTGTGCCCCTATGTCCTTATAGTTATGATTAAAACCTTAATTCCCTTTTATCTATTATTGGGACATTATTTTAATTATATTTTTTAAATCTCTAATTTTACAGTAGTAAAGTAAATTTGACTTTGTATTCAGAGATTTTTTTTTAAATAAAAGAGAATAAATGGCGAACTTTTCATTTCATAAGCAATGTTGGGGGTTTTTTTAATGTGTTTATTTAAAGTTGCTGTGTTGAAAAGGGGAGTGGGATTCCAATTATATAGTAGTACTTATTCATCAAACAAGAAAACTTTCCTGCTTAATTAAATTCTCAGTTATGTATTTCCTTGCACTATTAATTGTTTCTGATATTTGCAAATACGCTATATCAGTACTTCTCAGTGAACACTCAGCATGTGGATCCCTGCACCACAGCTTACAGACAGCCAGTATTAGCCAGAATTAAAAGATTTGCATGATCATTGTGCAGGTTTTTCTCAGCAACACTACTAATATGCAAATTTATATACTCCAATTCACCTCCGTAATCTTTTTGCTTTGATTGACTTTTATATACAAAATTTTATAGGTGTGTCCAGCAACAAAGATATCTCAGCTTCTCATTTCTTCTTAAATGAGTAATAAACTCCAAGGTCAAATCCAGGATAGTGTAATGACCTCATTAACTGAAAACACCCTCAAGTTATCATTTTAATAGTATTAAGGAGCGGAAAGGCTATGACCCATAACAGTGAGTGGCTCTAGTTCATATTTCTGTTTCAGCTACCCAATACTGATTGAAGGCTCTAAATGTTTAACTTCAGCACAAGCCAGAAGTTTATTTCTGACAAGAAAACTATTCTGTGGCTTGATCAGACTGTATTCAAGTTATACATAAAAGCTGATTGACTGGACTGATTTGCGGAAAATTTCCTCGAAGAATACTCACTGTACAGGCTTGGCACTTTTTTACATGGTATTTAATCCTCATTATGCATCAGCATGGCTCATCGCTGGTATATACTAATGAATGTTTCATTCAGTGCATCTCATTTGAAGTTATATTTTTTAAAGAAATTGAGAACACAACAATTTTTCATCCCCGTGTTATGATTCTGATCCTGCAGCCAGCCCAGCCACTCAAGACCTGATCAGTTCATAGCAGACTGGCTATTTGGGGACCAAAAGCCAACATCACATGTCTCATCTGGTGGTCTTTGTAGAGTCATAGTCAGGTGAAAGTTTCAAACATTTCTGTTATTGTAATCTTATGATCAAAATAATGCAAATTAGTCACTTTAGGATTCAAAGAACAAATCATGACCACCAAAACAACCCCCTCAAGCTTCTCTAAGCCCCCTGCACTGTGGCATCCTTTTTTTTGAGCTGTGCTGTACAGTCCTTAGCCAGAGCGAAGCCGAGTGGCCACTCGGAGGCCTGCTTTGCCCATTACACCAAGTGCTTCAGTGTTTTGGGACAAGGTGGAAACACAGAATGAAGGGTTGTGCTCCCACTCACCAGAAACAGGTGCTTTGATGTATTTTCTTAAATTGCTCAGATACTGTTACATGCTAATTTAATCAGTTATACTTCAATTGAACAGTATTTAGTACAGCAATTAACTACTGCATGAATAGAGTATTTTGGATGAGATGACAGAGTACATTCTTCACCTATTTAGTCTTAGTATTTATTCCCACCTTGTTTCATGAATCACTGTACATTATTGTAATACTATACTCACAATAACCTTAGTTATTAATCCATCTACCATTTGAAAAAGGGAAAATTTGAAAAATCTTTTCTTTCTAACTCTGCATATTATGAAACATAAGGTATTTATTACTGTGCTCATCTATTTTGATGACATTTGAGAAAAGCCAATAACAACACTGTAACATCTGAATACATTTGAGCCTGGCACTTAGATTTGATTTTAACATCTACAAATCTTGAACGGTTAGCATTAAAGGCATATAAATCCCACAAAATCTCATTTAGATGAGAAGCTACTGAGTTCACAAACCCCATTATGAACCTTAATAATGATGTACTGTTCAGTTACAACAAATTGACTAATCCAGTATTGGGGTGTGTTTTTATCATTGTGATTTGCTTGATTTAAATAAACCATGTTAGAGATGTTATCATGTGCACAGCTCTGCTCATAAAACCCCAGGCTGCAATAGAAAATAGCTGATAAAAAAATTGTAAATAGCAATTTATCAAGTCAGAGTACTGAACTATTAGTCTCTATTGCTATCTTTGATTGATTTAATAATTAAAAAGAGTTTATAAATCCTCTTTATTATGATCAGAGAGTAAAATACAGGAAGGTCTTCCAAACAGAAATTGAATCAACAATTACATCTAAGATGGGTTCTACAAAGGTGAGGAAATATATAAC